>WNGS01006636.1:1500385-1510476 GCA_020271785.1 Procambarus virginalis | reverse complement strand
CATGATTACGACATATAAAATCCTAAGAGACATTGCGAAACTACATGAAGTCAAATACAAGAATTAGCACAATTATTTACCCTCTCAGGATAGTTGGTAAGGAAATAAGCTAGAGAAGGCAGTGGAATATTATTAATGTTATAGATAGAAATGTGGGTAGGATAGAAATCTTGTAGGATCTTGTAGGATCTTGTAGGATCTTGTAGGATCTTGTAGGATCTAGAAAAGGACATGGATCAGTCGCTTTGCACGACCCTCAATTGAAAAAAGGATGGGCCCCAAGAGCCAATGATTGGCTCTTCAAGAGCAATTAGGTTAACATATCTCACATGTATATGTGTACACAATACATACACAAACGACACTATACAATACATACACAATGACACTATACCATAAATTATTCCCCTCGGGGTCTATTCTCCCCCAATATCACATTAATCTCCCGCGTCCAGTCTCCTCTGCATGGAGGAGTTAAGAGCAACATATTTCTCCAGAAAAAGACTGAAAATTGAGTCTCATTTATCTCTCAGTCCGCCGTCTCCAAGAAGACCCCCTCACAGCCTCCGCGGAAGCGAGCATCCTGGATCTCATTCATCTCGCCATGACCCCTCCTCTCTCTCTCTACCTCGGGAGATGTGTGCTGGAGGCTGCAGCATCCCGTCTACTGGCTCTCAGTGGTAGTGGAGTCGCCTTGTCAGTCGAGCTCCTTCATAGAGGGTAGTCTACCTAACGTAATCACTATTTATTCTCAACCTTACCTGTTGCACAGCTTAACATGTGTTACATAGTTGAGTTGCTTCGTTACATGGAGCTGGGATCTAATTCTCTATGGGAGGTCTCAGGAGAGCAGCTTCTGTTGACAACAGATCATAGCAACAGATCATAGCAACAGACCACAGCAACAGACCACAACAACAGATCATAGCAAGAGATCATAGCAACAGACCATAGCAACAGACCACAACAACAGACCATAGCAACAGATCATAGCAACAGATCATAGCAGCAGACCATAGCAACACATCATATCAACAGATCATAGTAACAGACCACAGCAACAGGTCATAGCAACAGACCACAGCAACAGACCACACCAACAGACCACAACAACAGACCACAACAACAGACCACACCAACAGACCACAGCAACAGACCACACACACAAACAGACCACACCAACAGACCACACCAACAGACCCATTAGGACTGAATTCATCAACTCTTTATTATTAGTAAAAATTATCACAAATTCTAACAGTGAACAAAAATGTATCATTTATAAGTTAAAGGAAATATATACATAACGTTGATTCATATGTTAAACACACATATGATACATATGTAAGCTGTGGTGACTAAATTCACATATGTGTTTTTCCCTGCAATAACCATTATTGCAATTTTTTTTTTAATGCATTATTAAATATATATAATTTATATATGCATTATTGCATTATATATAAAGTTTATATAATGCATTATTGCATTATATAAACAGTTATAATTTTATATAATGACTGACTTCTATGTTATTGCTGTAATTGTCACATTGTTATGGCAAACATGTAATTATAATTGTATTGTAGTACAATACATTTTAATACATGTAATACAATATTTCATGTATTCTAATATCGTGTTGCTGTATTGTATTACTATTTTATTATTGTATTGTAGTTGACAGAGGTTGTAGTGCACAACTGTTATTACTGGTTGTCATAATTTATTGTTAAGGACTTAATGTATAAACAAATGTATAAAATGTATTAGTTTATACAAATGTATTAGTTTATACAAAATGTATTAGCTAATGAAAAATCTCTGCTAAGGTCTGACTATGACCTTAGTACTTAGTTGTTTTGTTAAACTACCGCTCACAGGAGGAGTATGGGGTGCACAATAAACTACCACTCACAGGATGAGTATGGGGTGCACAATAAACTACCACTCACAGGATGAGTATGGGGTGCACAATAAACTACCACTCACAGGAGGAGTATGCACCTGACTTGAGTCATACAAAATCGTTTCCTAAAATGTTGTCTCGTCACTTGTATGAACCATGTAGGCTCGAAACTTTGTGTTGAATACAATAAGTAAACTGATTATACAGTTAGTTTGATTGATTATACAGTTAATTTATTGATTTTACAGTCAGTCATAACCCCAAGGTGTCACATTTCAAGAGATTCTTCTGATAAAACACAGACGTCACCTTTGACATCTCAGCCGAAAGGTCACGGGTTCGATCCCCGCAGCATGGCAGAGACACTTGGACCCATTTCCCTTCACCTGATGGGATATGAGGACAAGGAGCTGGGATTGGACTGAGGGAAGAATAACGACCAATCCCTTGAACCACGGAGATCGAACGCGAACCCTGCAAGAAGCGACGCTTCCTCTGTACCGCACAATCCCAACGATACACAGATATCCCTCTGAAATCCTGGAGTAAATCCGCTCCATAACCAGAGCCTCTATTGCATATCCCAACAACATTGCACCCTCGAGGGGTACTGCCATTTGCAACGCCAGAAGAATAGCATTAATTAACTCTTCGTGAGTTCAGATTGCAAGCCTTTTGTGAGCTGAATCCCTCTATTGTCATGATATCAGATGAGTCATTAGGGATCAGTGTTTTGCATGGCAACATTGCAATTCCCTCTGGTGATAATCGCACCTGTGTGCAATGTATTACATAACACTGTAGGTTTGTAAATCTGTTATGCTACACACCTGCTTCTGTTCTCTGAGTTGTAATGAGTTTATTTTGTTATATGTGTGGAGGGCACCGGCCGCCTGCTATCATGACATCGTGTCAGCTGGGAGGAGGCGGCCCCGCCCGCCTGCTATCATAACATCATGTCAGCTAGGAGGACGGCCCACCTGCTATCATAACATCATGTCAGCCAGGAGGACGGCCCACCTGCTATCATAACATCATGTCGCCAGGAGGACGGCCCACCTGCTATCATAACATCATGTCAGCCAGGAGGACGGGCCCACCTGCTATCATAACATCATGTCAGCTTGGGACGGCCCACCTGCTATCATAACATCATGTCAGCTAGGAGGACGGCCCCCGCCTGCTATCATAACATCATGTCAGCTGGGAGGACGGCCCGCCTGCTATCATAACATCATGTCAGCTGGGAGGACGGCCCGCCTGCTATCATAACATCATGTCAGCTGGGGGACGGCCCACCTGCTATCATAACATCATGTCAGCCAGGAGGACGGCCCACCTGCTATCATAACATCATGTCAGCCAGGAGGACGGCCCACCTGCTATCATAACATCATGTCAGCCAGGAGGACGGCCCCACCTGCTATCATAACATCATGTCAGCCAGGAGGACGGCCCACCTGCTTTCATCAAACATCATGTCAGCCAGGAGGACGGCCCACCTGCTATCATAACATCATGTCAGCCAGGAGGACGACCCACCTGCTATCATAACATCATGTCAGCCAGGAGGACGACCCACCTGCTATCATAACATCATGTCACCAGGAGGACGGACCACCTGCTATCATAACATCATGTCAGCTAGGAGGACGGCCCACCGCCTATCATAACATCATGTCAGCCAGGAGGACGGCCCACCTGCTATCATAACATCATGTCAGCCAGGACGGCCCACCTGCTATCATAACATCATGTCAGCCAGGAGGACGGCCCACCTGCTATCATAACATCATGTCAGCCAGGAGGACGGCCACCTGCTATCATAACATCATGTCAGCCAGGAGGACGGACCACCTGCTATCATAACATCATGTCAGCCAGGAGGACGGACCACCTGCTATCATAACATCATGTCAGCCAGGAGGACGGCCCACCTGCTATCATAACATCATGTCAGCCAGGAGGACGGCCCGCCTGCTATCATAACATCGTGTCAGCCAGGAGGACGGCCCGCCTGCTATCATAACATCATGTCAGCCAGGAGGACGGCCCACCTGCTATCATAACATCATGTCAGCCAGGAGGACGGCCCGCCTGCTATCATAACATCGTGTCAGCCAGGAGGACGGCCCGCCTGCTATCATAACATCGTGTCAGCCAGGAGGACGGCCCACCTGCTATCATAACATCATGTCAGCCAGGAGGACGGCCCGCCTGCTATCATAACATCATGTCAGCCAGGAGGACGGCCCACCTGCTATCATAACATCATGTCAGCCAGGAGGACGGCCCACCTGCTATCATAACATCGTGTCAGCCAGGAGGACGGCCCGCCTGCTATCATAACATCATGTCAGCCAGGAGGACGAACCACCTGCTATCATAACATCATGTCAGCCAGGAGGACGGCCCACCTGCTATCATAACATCGTGTCAGCCAGGAGGACGGCCCGCCTGCTATCATAACATCATGTCAGCCAGGAGGACGGCCCACCTGCTATCATAACATCGTGTCAGCCAGGAGGACGACCCACCTGCTATCATAACATCACGTCAGCCAGGAGGACGGCCCACCTGCTATCATAACATCGTGTCAGCCAGGAGGACGGCCCACCTGCTATCATAACATCGTGTCAGCCAGGAGGACGGCCCACCTGCTATCATAACATCATGTCAGCCAGGAGGACGGCCCACCTGCTATCATAACATCGTGTCAGCCAGGAGGACGACCCACCTGCTATCATAACATCACGTCAGCCAGGAGGACGGCCCACCTGCTATCATAACATCATGTCAGCCAGGAGGACGGCCCACCTGCTATCATAACATCGTGTCAGCCAGGAGGACGGCCCACCTGCTATCATAACATCGTGTCAGCCAGGAGGACGGCCCGCCTGCTATCATAACATCGTGTCAGCCAGGAGGACGGCCCGCCTGCTATCATAACATCATGTCAGCCAGGAGGACGGCCCGCCTGCTATCATAACATCATGTCAGCCAGGAGGACGGCCCGCCTGCTATCATAACATCATGTCAGCCAGGAGGACGGCCCGCCTGCTATCATAACATCATGTCAGCCAGGAGGACGACCCACCTGCTATCATAACATCATGTCAGCCAGGAGGACGACCCACCTGCTATCATAACATCATGTCAGCCAGGAGGACGGCCCACCTGCTATCATAACATCACGTCAGCCAGGAGGACGACCCACCTGCTATCATAACATCACGTCAGCCAGGAGGACGGCCCACCTGCTATCATAACATCATGTCAGCCAGGAGGACGGCCCACCTGCTATCATAACATCGTGTCAGCCAGGAGGACGGCCCACCTGCTATCATAACATCGTGTCAGCCAGGAGGACGGCCCACCTGCTATCATAACATCGTGTCAGCCAGGAGGACGGCCCACCTGCTATCATAACATCGTGTCAGCCAGGAGGACGGCCCACCTGCTATCATAACATCACGTCAGCCAGGAGGACGGCCCACCTGCTATCATAACATCACGTCAGCCAGGAGGACGGCCCACCTGCTATCATAACATCATGTCAGCCAGGAGGACGGCCCACCTGCTATCATAACATCGTGTCAGCCAGGAGGACGGCCCACCTGCTATCATAACATCGTGTCAGCCAGGAGGACGGCCCACCTGCTATCATAACATCACGTCAGCCAGGAGGACGGCCCGCCTGCTATCATAACATCATGTCAGCCAGGAGGACGACCCACCTGCTATCATAACATCACGTCAGCCAGGAGGACGGCCCACCTGCTATCATAACATCACGTCAGCCAGGAGGACGGCCCACCTGCTATCATAACATCACGTCAGCCAGGAGGACGGCCCACCTGCTATCATAACATCATGTCAGCCAGGAGGACGGCCCACCTGCTATCATAACATCACGTCAGCCAGGAGGACGACCCACCTGCTATCATAACATCATGTCAGCCAGGAGGACGACCCACCTGCTATCATAACATCACGTCAGCCAGGAGGACGACCCACCTGCTATCATAACATCATGTCAGCCAGGAGGACGGCCCACCTGCTATCATAACATCACGTCAGCCAGGAGGACGGCCCGCCTGCTATCATAACATCATGTCAGCCAGGAGGACGGCCCCGCCTGCTATCATAACATCATGTCAGCCAGGAGGACGACCCACCTGCTATCATAACATCATGTCAGCCAGGAGGACGGCCCACCTGCTATCATAACATCACGTCAGCCAGGAGGACGGCCCACCTGCTATCATAACATCATGTCAGCCAGGAGGACGGCCCACCTGCTATCATAACATCACGTCAGCCAGGAGGACGACCCACCTGCTATCATAACATCACGTCAGCCAGGAGGACGGCCCACCTGCTATCATAACATCGTGTCAGCCAGGAGGACGGCCCACCTGCTATCATAACATCACGTCAGCCAGGAGGACGACCCACCTGCTATCATAACATCATGTCAGCCAGGAGGACGACCCACCTGCTATCATAACATCACGTCAGCCAGGAGGACGACCCACCTGCTATCATAACATCACGTCAGCCAGGAGGACGACCCACCTGCTATCATAACATCACGTCAGCCAGGAGGACGGCCCACCTGCTATCATAACATCACGTCAGCCAGGAGGACGGCCCACCTGCTATCATAACATCACGTCAGCCAGGAGGACGACCCACCTGCTATCATAACATCACGTCAGCCAGGAGGACGGACCACCTGCTATCATAACATCACGTCAGCCAGGAGGACGGCCCACCTGCTATCATAACATCACGTCAGCCAGGAGGACGACCCACCTGCTATCATAACATCATGTCAGCCAGGAGGACGGCCCACCTGCTATCATAACATCACGTCAGCCAGGAGGACGGCCCACCTGCTATCATAACATCACGTCAGCCAGGAGGACGACCCACCTGCTATCATAACATCACGTCAGCCAGGAGGACGACCCACCTGCTATCATAACATCACGTCAGCCAGGAGGACGACCCACCTGCTATCATAACATCACGTCAGCCAGGAGGACGGCCCACCTGCTATCATAACATCACGTCAGCCAGGAGGACGGCCCACCTGCTATCATAACATCACGTCAGCCAGGAGGACGGACCACCTGCTATCATAACATCACGTCAGCCAGGAGGACGGCCCACCTGCTATCATAACATCACGTCAGCCAGGAGGACGGCCCACCTGCTATCATAACATCACGTCAGCCAGGAGGACGGCCCACCTGCTATCATAACATCACGTCAGCCAGGAGGACGGCCCACCTGCTATCATAACATCACGTCAGCCAGGAGGACGGCCCACCTGCTATCATAACATCACGTCAGCCAGGAGGACGGCCCACCTGCTATCATAACATCACGTCAGCCAGGAGGACGACCCACCTGCTATCATAACATCGTGTCAGCCAGGAGGACGACCCACCTGCTATCATAACATCGTGTCAGCCAGGAGGACGGCCCACCTGCTATCATAACATCACGTCAGCCAGGAGGACGACCCACCTGCTATCATAACATCACGTCAGCCAGGAGGACGGCCCACCTGCTATCTCCCTCCCAAACGTAAAACGTTTTTGAGAAAATTTGGAAAATTTCGATTGAAAAAAAATTGAGGGTGAGTAAGGCGGAGACTTGTCAGCGATTAATGGTGAACATCTATCACCTTAGATAGATAGACTGGGAGATGTTCTTGATCAATGTCTATTGATCAGCATCTTCAGAGGCAGCCTCCTTCCCTCCCTTGATGATTATATGCCTCTCCTTCTTCCTTCCTGCTCCCTCCCTCCCTCCAGGTGGGAGGGAGGAGGGCTCCCTCCCTAGAAGGAGGGAGGGAGGGAGGGAGGGAGGGAGGAGGGTTCCCTCCCTAGAAGAAGGAGGGAGGTAGGGAGGAGGGTTCCCTCCCTAGAAGGAGGGAGGAATTAGGAGGGCTCCCTCCCTAGAAGGAGGGAGGGAGGGAGGAGGGTTCCCTCCCTAGAAGGAGGGAGGGAGGGAGGAAGGTTCCCTCCCTAGAAGGAGGGAGGGAGGGAGGAGGGTTCCCTCCCTAGAAGGAGGGAGGGAGGGAGGAGGGTTCCCTCCCTAGAAGGAGGGAGGGAGGGAGGAGGGTTCCCTCCCTAGAAGGAGGGAGGGAGGGAGGAGGGTTCCCTCCCTAGAAGGAGGGAGGGAGGGAGGAGGGTTCCCTCCCTAGAAGGAGGGAGCAAGATGCCGTCACCGACCTTGGCAACACTGCCTCAATATACATAAATCTTGTCATTGGCAGTGCTGTCTGTTGGAGAGGAATAGTCGGTATTGGACCACCTGTCTCTTGTTGCTGTCTCTTATTGCTGTCTCTTGTTGCTGTCTCTTGTTGCTGTCTCTTGTTGCTGTCTCTTGTTGCTGTCTCTTATTGCTGTCTCTTATTGCTGTCTCTTGTTGCTGTCTCTTGTTGCTGTCTCTTGTTGCTGTCTCTTGTTGCTGTCTCTTGTTGCTGTCTCTTGTTCCTGTCTCTTGTTGCTGTCTCTTGTTGCTGTCTCTTGTTGCTGTCTCTTGTTGTTGTCTCTTATTGCTGTCTCTTATTGCTGTCTCTTGTTGTTGTCTCTTGTTGTTGTCTCTTGTTGCTGTCTCTTGTTGCTGTCTCTTGTTGCTGTCTCTTGTTGTTGTCTCTTGTTGTTGTCTCTTGTTGCTGTCTCTTGTTGCTGTCTCTTGTTGCTGTCTCTTGTTGCTGTCTCTTGTTGCTGTCTCTTGTTGTTGTCTCTTGTTGCTGTCTCTTATTGCTGTCTCTTGTTGCTGTCTCTTGTTGTTGTCTCTTATTGCTGTCTCTTGTTGTTGTCTCTTGTTGCTGTCTCTTGTTGCTGTCTCTTGTTGCTGTCTCTTGTTGTTGTCTCTTGTTGTTGTCTCTTGTTGCTGTCTCTTGTTGCTGTCTCTTGTTGTTGTCTCTTGTTGCTGTCTCTTGTTGCTGTCTCTTGTTGCTGTCTCTTATTGCTGTCTCTTGTTGCTGTCTCTTGTTCCTGTCTCTTGTTGCTGTCTCTTGTTGCTGTCTCTTATTGCTGTCTCTTATTCCTGTCTCTTATTGCTGTCTCTTGTTGCTGTCTCTTGTTGCTGTCTCTTGTTGCTGTCTGTTGTTGCTGTCTCTTATTCCTGTCTCTTATTCCTGTCTCTTATTGCTGTCTCTTGTTGCTGTCTCTTGTTGCTGTCTCTTGTTGCTGTCTCTTGTTGCTGTCTCTTGTTGCTGTCTCTTGTTGCTGTCTCTTATTGCTGTCTCTTGTTGCTGTCTCTTGTTGCTGTCTCTTGTTGCTGTCTCTTATTGCTGTCTCTTGTTGCTGTCTCTTGTTGCTGTCTCTTGTTGCTGTCTCTTATTGCTGTCTCTTGTTGCTGTCTCTTGTTGCTGTCTCTTATTGCTGTCTCTTGTTCCTGTCTCTTGTTGCTGTCTCTTGTTGCTGTCTCTTATTGCTGTCTCTTATTGCTGTCTCTTGTTGCTGTCTCTTGTTGCTGTCTCTTATTGCTGTCTCTTGTTCCTGTCTCTTATTGCTGTCTCTTGTTCCTGTCTCTTGTTCTTACCATCTATCTCCTGTTTATTCGGCCATTCTTATTCTTACTCTAGTTCTCCTTCGTTCTCTTGCCTGCCCAATCGTGTCCTGTCTACGGTCATTAGTGCTGGTAGTGTTGACTGGTACAACTTGTCTGCCTCCCACTCCGGCTCCCACGGTGGAACTCATATCTCTCCCACTCCATGACTTGCATAATAAAAATATTATTTTGTAACTAAAATAGCTTCTCATTCTTGTTGGGCTCAGAAGAGCGTGGCCCGGGGTTCGATTCCCCGGGAAGACAATTTGTTTCGGCGTCTTTCTTACACTTGAAGCCTCTGTTCACCTGGCAGTAATTAGGTACCTGGAATTTAGTCACTTGGATTGCATCTTGGAAGGACGTTCGCTCGCTTGTAACAGGACCCCTCGATAACCTCAGCAGGTTTCCAGTAAGGTAAATCCAGGTACCAGAGGTGACCTGGACAAATTACCTCCTGGGACAAGCAGACTTCCATTAATGCCTCGAGTGTCCTCCAGCACCTTCACCTGCTCCTTCGAGGTGCTACTCCACACGGGGGCTGAGGACTGATATCTTGACACCCACACAACTGACGCTTGACAGTAGAGCTGCTGCTCTAAATCCC
>WNGS01006636.1:1478139-1493108 GCA_020271785.1 Procambarus virginalis | reverse complement strand
CGACCGTCCACCAAGTGGTTGGGCACCATTCCTTCCCCCCGTCCCATCCCAAATCCTTATCCTGACCCCTTCCCAGTGCTTTATATATTGGTAATGGCTTGGTGCTTTCCCCTTTGATAATTCCTCTTACCCCTTTTCCCACGTGAGGTGTAGTCAGCAGACCTCATTGACAGGGACAGTCAGTCAGCAGACTCCGCCCAAAACGGATAGACATGAACTATCCTTTTTTAGGATAGTCTGCTGACTATCAGATAGTCAGATTAGACTCTCTGCTGAGTGATAGTTGGCCAAGAGGGGACCGACACTCAGCAGGCAGACAGTAAGCAGGCAAGCAGGAGGCAGGCAGGAGACAGGCAGACAGACAGACAGGCAGACAGACAACAGGCAGGCAGGCAGACAGACAGGCAGACAGGCAGGCAGACAGACAGGCAGGCAGCCAGCAGGCAGACAGACAGGACGTACCCCCTTCACCAATTACAGTCCCCCCGGCCATAGGGAACACTCATCCAGCAGACGTCAGGCAAGGTACAGTACAACGCACCCATAGGGAACAAACCTCTCTCATTACAGTACAACCACTACAGTACAACCATTACAGTACAACCACCACAGTACAAACCATTACAGTACAACCATTACAGTACAACCATTACAGTACAACCACTACAGTACAACCATTACAGTACAACCACTACAGTACAACGCACCCATAGGGAACAAACCTCTCTCATTACAGTACAACCATTACAGTACAACCACTACAGTACAACCACTACAGCTCAACCACTACAGTACAACCACTACAGTACAACCATTACAGTACAACCACTACAATACAACCATTACAGTACAACCACTACAGTACAACCACTACAGTACAACCACTACAGTACAACCACTACAGTACAACCATTACAGTACAACCACTACAATACAACCATTACAGTACAACCACTACAGTACAACCATTACAGTACAACCACTACAGTACAACCATTACAGTACAACCACTACAGTACAACCATTACAGTACAACCACTACAATACAACCATTACAGTACAACCACTACAGTACAACCATTACAGTACAACCACTACAGTACAACCACTACAGTACAACCACTACAGTACAACCATTACAGTACAACCATTACAGTACAACCATTACAGTACAACCACTACAGTACAACCACTACAGTACAACCATTACAGTACAACCACTACAATACAACCATTACAGTACAACCACTACAGTACAACCATTACAGTACAACCACTACAGTACAACCACTACAGTACAACCATTACAGTACAACCACTACAATACAACCATTACAGTACAACCACTACAGTACAACCATTACAGTACAACCACTACAGTACAACCATTACAGTACAACCACTACAGTACAACCATTACAGTACAACCACTACAGTACAACCACTACAGTACAACCATTACAGTACAACCATTACAGTACAACCACCACAGTACAACCATTACAGTACAACCATTACAGTACAACCATTACAGTACAACCATTACAGTACAACCATTACAGTACAACCATTACAGTACAACCATTACAGTACAACCATTACAGTACAACCATTACAGTACAACCACTACAGTACAACCATTACAGTACAACCATTACAGTACAACCATTACAGTACAACCATTACAGTACAACCACTACAGTACAACCACTACAGTACAACCATTACAGTACAACCATTACAGTACAACCACCACAGTACAACCATTACAGTACAACCATTACAGTACAACCATTACAGTACAACCACTACAGTACAACCACTACAGTACAACCACTACAGTACAACCATTACAGTACAACCACTACAGTACAACCACCACAGTACAACCACTACAGTACAACCACTACAGTACAACCACTACAGTACAACCACCACAGTACAACCATTACAGTACAACCACCACAGTACAACCATTACAGTACAACCATTACAGTACAACCATTACAGTACAACCACCACAGTACAACCACTACAGTACAACCACCACAGTACAACCACCACAGTACAACCACTACAGTACAACCACTACAGTACAACCATTACAGTACAACCACTACAGTACAACCACTACAGTACAACCACTACAGTACAACCATTACAGTACAACCACTACAGTACAACCACTACAGTACAACCACCACAGTACAACCACTACAGTACAACCATTACAGTACAACCATTACAGTACAACCATTACAGTACAACCATTACAGTACAACCACTACAGTACAACCATTACAGTACAACCACACAGTACAACCACACAGTACAACCACCACAGTACAACCACTACAGTACAACCACTACAGTACAACCATTACAGTACAACCACCACAGTACAACCATTACAGTACAACCATTACAGTACAACCACTACAGTACAACCACTACAGTACAACCATTACAGTACAACCACTACAGTACAACCACCACAGTACAACCACCACAGTACAACCATTACAGTACAACCATTACAGTACAACCACTACAGTACAACCACTACAGTACAACCACTACAGTACAACCATTACAGTACAACCACTACAGTACAACCATTACAGTACAACCATTACAGTACAACCATTACAGTACAACCACTACAGTACAACCACTACAGTACAACCATTACAGTACAACCATTACAGTACAACCATTACAGTACAACCATTACAGTACAACCACTACAGTACAACCATTACAGTACAACCACCACAGTACAACCACCACAGTACAACCACTACAGTACAACCATTACAGTACAACCACTACAGTACAACCACTACAGTACAACCATTACAGTACAACCATTACAGTACAACCACTACAGTACAACCATTACAGTACAACCACCACAGTACAACCACCACAGTACAACCACTACAGTACAACCATTACAGTACAACCATTACAGTACAACCATTACAGTACAACCACCACAGTACAACCACCACAGTACAACCATTACAGTACAACCACTACAGTACAACCACTACAGTACAACCATTACAGTACAACCACCACAGTACAACCATTACAGTACAACCATTACAGTACAACCACCACAGTACAACCACCACAGTACAACCATTACAGTACAACCACTACAGTACAACCACTACAGTACAACCATTACAGTACAACCACCACAGTACAACCACCACAGTACAACCATTACAGTACAACCATTACAGTACAACCATTACAGTACAACCACTACAGTACAACCACTACAGTACAACCATTACAGTACAACCACTACAGTACAACCATTACAGTACAACCACTACAGTACAACCACTACAGTACAACCACTACAGTACAACCATTACAGTACAACCATTACAGTACAACCATTACACTACAACCATTACAGTACAACCATTACAGTACAACCACCACAGTACAACCACCACAGTACAACCACTACAGTACAACCATTACAGTACAACCACCACAGTACAACCATTACAGTACAACCACTACAGTACAACCACTACAGTACAACCACTACAGTACAACCACCACAGTACAACCACTACAGTACAACCACCACAGTACAACCACTACAGTACAACCACCACAGTACAACCACTACAGTACAACCACTACAGTACAACCACCACAGTACAACCACTACAGTACAACCACCACAGTACAACCATTACAGTACAACCACTACAGTACAACCACCACAGTACAACCACCACAGTACAACCACTACAGTACAACCACTACAGTACAACCACCACAGTACAACCACTACAGTACAACCACCACAGTACAACCATTACAGTACAACCACTACAGTACAACCACTACAGTACAACCACCACAGTACAACCACTACAGTACAACCACCACAGTACAACCACCACAGTACAACCACTACAGTACAACCACTACAGTACAACCACCACAGTACAACCATTACAGTACAACCACTACAGTACAACCATTACAGTACAACCACCACAGTACAACCACTACAGTACAACCACTACAGTACAACCATTACAGTACAACCACCACAGTACAACCACCACAGTACAACCATTACAGTACAACCACCACAGTACAACCACTACAGTACAACCACCACAGTACAACCATTACAGTACAACCACCACAGTACAACCACTACAGTACAACCACCACAGTACAACCACTACAGTACAACCACCACAGTACAACCACTACAGTACAACCACTACAGTACAACCATTACAGTACAACCACCACAGTACAACCACCACAGTACAACCACCACAGTACAACCACTACAGTACAACCACTACAGTACAACCATTACAGTACAACCACTACAGTACAACCACCACAGTACAACCACCACAGTACAACCACTACAGTACAACCACTACAGTACAACCACTACAGTACAACCACTACAGTACAACCATTACAGTACAACCACTACAGTACAACCACCACAGTACAACCACTACAGTACAACCACTACAGTACAACCATTACAGTACAACCACCACAGTACAACCACCACAGTACAACCACTACAGTACAACCACCACAGTACAACCACCACAGTACAACCACCACAGTACAACCACTACAGTACAACCATTACAGTACAACCACTACAGTACAACCACTACAGTACAACCACTACAGTACAACCATTACAGTACAACCACTACAGTACAACCACTACAGTACAACCACTACAGTACAACCACTACAGTACAACCACTACAGTACAACCACTACAGTACAACCATTACAGTACAACCACTACAGTACAACCACTACAAGAATCTTCACCTGTATCCCCCCCCCCCCCCCAGACCACCAACCCACAATTACAGAAAAAAAAACATGAATTATCTCTGTAACTTGGCTATACATTGCAAATGTAATTATATTGACAAGATATGCAAAGAAATGTTGTAGAAAAGTCGAGAATGTGTTGGAGGGAGTTAACGAGGCCAGACAAGCCAGTAATAAGGAAGGGTAATTACACGGGGTGAAGGCTGAAGGGCCACGAGGTCTAGTAAACAAGCGGGTAATTGAAAGGTCCTGAATGATATACGTTGCAAGAATTCATATTTGAATAAATAAATGGTGAAGTATACCTTCGGTAGGATGAATTGGACAGTTTAATGGTGTGTGTGTGTGTCTATCCTCCTGTGTGTGTGTGTGTGTGTGGTGTGTGTGTGTGTGTGTGTGTGTGTGTGTGTGTGTGTGTGTGTGTCTATCCTCCTGTGTGTGTGTGTGTGTGTGTGTGTGTGTGTGTGTGTGTGTAATTACCTAAGTGTAGTTACAGGATGAGAGCTACGCTCGTGGTGTCCCGTCTTCCCAGCACTCTTTGTCATATAACGCTCTGAAACTACTGACGGTCTTGGCCTCCACCACCTTCTCCCCTAACTTGTTCCAACGTCTACCACTCTGTTTGCGAAAGTGAATTTTCTTATATTTCTTCGGCATCTGTGTTTAGCTAGTTTATATCTATGACCTCTTGTTCTTGAAGTTCCAGGTCTCAGGAAATCTTCCCTGTCGATTTTATCAATTCCTGTTACTATTTTGTATGTAGTGATCATATCACCTCTTTTTCTCTGTCTTCTAGTTTTGGCATATTTAATGCCTCTAACCTCTCCTCGTAGCTCTTGCCCTTCAGTTCTGGGAGCCACTTAGTAGCATGTCTTTGCACCTTTTCCAGTTTGTTGATGTGTTCTTAAGATATGGGCACCACACACCCGCTGCATATTCTAGCTTTAATATCCTGTGTTGAGTGACCGTGATTGTATGGGACATGTCCTGTGTTGAGTGACCGTGATTGTATGGGACATATCCTGTGTGAGTGACCGTGATTGTTTGGTACATATCCTGTGTTGAGTGACCGTGATTGTATGGTACATGTCCTGTGTTGAGTGACCGTGATTGTATGGTACATATCCTGTGTTGAGTGACCGTGATTGTATGGTACATGTCCTGTGTTGAGTGACCGTGATTGTATGGTACATATCCTGTGTTGAGTGACCGTGATTGTATGGTACATATCCTGTGTTGAGTGACCGTGATTGTATGGGACATATCCTGTGTTGAGTGACCGTGATTGTATGGGACATATCCTGTGTTGAGTGACCGTGATTGTATGGGACATATCCTGTGTTGAGTGACCGTTATTGTATGGGACATATCCTGTGTTGAGTGACCGTGATTTACACCAAAAATTTGAACACATGATCTGTGAAATTAGCGAAATGAGACAATTTTGTTTGTTATGTTTGAGGAAAGTTTTTAAGAAACGCAAAGTATGATTTATTTTCATGAGTTCGAAAGGTTAGTTGTGAAGAATGTAAAGATATCATTGGCATTTGCACTCATTATCCTTGTCACTCACCATTATCCTTGTCACTCAACATTATCCTTGTCACTCAACATTATCCTTGTCACTCAACATTTCCTGTTGACATAGTATTGAACTCCCAACACTGTAATACATATTATTATCAAGAGGTTCATTGGTGCATAATGTTCACTGATATGCATTCAAAGAACAAATTAGAACAATTTAGTTGATAACAATCACTCTAATCAATATACTTTTGTTAAGAGTTTAAGTGGCATTCTTTTAGTAAGTTATTGTTGTAAATTTTTAACAAGTTAGGGAGGCACTCTTCAAACAAGCTAAGTTGAAATTCTTGCAACAAGCGAGGTGAAACTCTTGGAGATTGCATTTCAGCTTAGCCGCGTCATTAAGTCTTTCCGCAAGACTTTGAATCAAGTCCCACTTTGGGGTAAATCCTCTCCCTCTCATTCTTGTTTAGTTGTGGAAAAATCGTTGTTTTCCTGGCGCTGGAGGACGAAGGTTGTGTGCGGGAGAATGGCCTCCCAGTCACCCACTGTATATGGTGGGCACGTGGACTGTAGTCGACCCGTGTGCACGCACAGTGCACGACTTGTGCACGCGCCGTGAACGACTTGTGCACGCACAGTGCTCAAGCATTACCTCCATTATTACCGGACTAAATCTAGCTTGTTTGATCATATATTGAAGCCCACACAAGGCTAGGAGCTTGATGGCTTAGAGCCCTCACGTGTTCACCCAATGGAGAGACAGAGTTAATGAGGAGAGACAGAGTTAATGAGGAGAGACAGAGTTAATGAGGAGAGACAGAGTTAATGAGGAGAGACAGAGTTAATGAGGAGAGACAGAGAGAGAGAGAGAGAGAGAACATAGAAATTCTTTTTCCAGAGCCCATCACCCAACTGTCAGCCGTCTTGGAAAACTCATCAATGAATCCTCCGCCTGACTCATTGCTGGGGATGATTGTGAGGTCTGGTCCACTCAGGAGTGTGAGGTGCTCATCACCTCACGACCATAGTTACACGAGACTAATAACGACCCGTTATGTCTAAATGGCACGCAATATCCCATCGCTAACTGGCCAATCACAGCAACAAAGGCTGGTGATGAGTTAAGTCCTCCTGTGCACCGGGACAACTGTTCCAGTCTAGAACACCTGTCATAACAGGTGTTCCAGTCTAGAACACCTGTTATGACAGGTGTTCCAGTCTAGAACACCTGTCATAGCACGTGTTCCAGTCTAGAACACCTGTCATAGCACGTGTTCCAGTCTAGAACAACCTGTCATAGCACGTGTTCCAGTCTAGAACACCTGTCATAGAGTGGCCCTAATTCGAAAACACTTTGTCTGCTGCCCAGCTGCTTGTGTTCTGCTGCCCAGCTGCTTGTGTTCTGCTGCCCAGCTGCGTGTGTTCTGCTGCCCAGCTGCTTGTGTTCTGCTGCCCAGCTGCTTGTGTTCTGCTGCCCAGCTGCGTGTGTTCTGCTGCCCAGCTGCTTGTGTTCTGCTGCCCAGCTGCGTGTGTTCTGCTGCCCAGCTGCGTGTGTTCTGCTGCCCAGCTGCGTGTGTTCTGCTGACCAGCTGCTTGTGTTCTGCTGCCCAGCTGGGTGTGTTCTGCTGCCCAGCTGCTTGTGTTCTGCTGCCCAGCTGCTTGTGTTCTGCTGCCCAGCTGCGTGTGTTCTGCTGCCCAGCTGCTTGTGTTCTGCTGCCCAGCTGCGTGTGTTCTGCTGCCCAGCTGCGTGTGTTCTGCTGCCCAGCTGCGTGTGTTCTGCTGCCCAGCTGCGTGTGTTCTGCTGCCCAGTTGCTTGTGTTCTGCTGCCCAGCTGCGTGTGTTCTGCTGCCCAGCTGCGTGTGTTCTGCTGCCCAGCTGCTTGTGTTCTGCTGCCCAGCTGCGTGTGTTCTGCTGCCCAGCTGCGTGTGTTCTGCTGCCCAGCTGCGTGTGTTCTGCTGCCCAGCTGCGTGTGTTCTGCTGCCCAGCTGCTTGTGTTCTGCTGCCCAGCTGCTTGTGTTCTGCTGCCCAGCTGCGTGTGTTCTGCTGCCCAGCTGCGTGTGTTCTGCTGCCCAGCTGCGTGTGTTCTGCTGCCCAGCTGCTTGTGTTCTGCTGCCCAGCTGCGTGTGTTCTGCTGCCCAGCTGCGTGTGTTCTGCTGCCCAGCTGCGTGTGTTCTGCTGCCCAGCTGCTTGTGTTCTGCTGCCCAGCTGCTTGTGTTCTGCTGCCCAGCTGCGTGTGTTCTGCTGCCCAGCTGCGTGTGTTCTGCTGCCCAGCTGCGTGTGTTCTGCTGCCCAGCTGCTTGTGTTCTGCTGCCCAGCTGCGTGTGTTCTGCTGCCCAGCTGCGTGTGTTCTGCTGCCCAGCTGCGTGTGTTCTGCTGCCCAGCTGCTTGTGTTCTGCTGCCCAGCTGCGTGTGTTCTGCTGCCCAGCTGCGTGTGTTCTGCTGCCCAGCTGCGTGTGTTCTGCTGCCCAGCTGCTTGTGTTCTGCTGCCCAGCTGCGTGTGTTCTGCTGCCCAGCTGCTTGTGTTCTGCTGCCCAGCTGCGTGTGTTCTGCTGCCCAGCTGCTTGTGTTCTGCTGCCCAGCTGCTGCTCCACGTGAGGTGATGAGCAGCTGTAGTCCTCATGTGTCACCTTAGTGCTTGTCCCCCTCGACGTGTCTGCCTCCTTACTGACACATGTGTGATCTACATGGATACTATGTGTACTTGTTGTTGTAGACCTCAACACCAGCACAACACCACTACTCCACCACACCACCACAACAACACCACATCACCACCCACCACTCCACCACAACACCACCACAACACACACAACACCACACCACAACAACACCCACCACCACACCACCACATCACCACAACACCAGCACCACACCACCACATCACCACCAACACCCACACCACCACCACACCACTACACTCCACCACACCACCACACCACCACTAGACCACCACCACACAACCACCACCACACAACCACTCCACCACCACACCACCACCACCAGCCTCCCAGTCTTCATCTCCCTCATCTCCCACTCTCGCCACCAGCAGTCATAACCTGATGCCCCTAAACCATAACCACTAACCACAAATACATTATGAATTAATATCTCAGCTCCAAATGGAATATTAAACCACAGATACTTTCTCCTGCTGCTGCTGGCTCATGTTTCTGTCTCAGGGAAGTTGTATATCCTGCCCAACCTGTCCTCATAACCAATCCTCACTGCTGAGTCGTGATGCATGAGTCGTGAGTGGGTTCTCAGAGCTATATCCTGCTGATCTTGTCGTCTCTCTCGTCCTGTTAGCAGCTGAGGTCAATGTTTTCTTTCACCTGAGTGGCACAATGGCTACTGTGTACTGATAGGCTGCTATATCATCAGGGAAATAACGTAGAGGAATGGAGATGTAACACAGATGCGTAAATGCTGGTGGAAGCTGCAGTTGCAGACTGTTGAACACTCAGATTGTGTTGCAGGAATCACAGGAGCAGCGAAGAGTGTGTGTGTACAATGATCCTGTGAAGACCAGGGACCAGATTCACGAAGCAGTTACGCAAGCACTTACGAAACTGTACATCTTTTCTCACTCTCTCAATCTTTGGCGGCATTGTTTACAATTTTTACACAGTTAACGAGCTCCGATGCTGTAGCATACTGTAGGATGCTGTAGGATGCTGTAGTATACTGTAGGATGCTGTTGGATGCTGCAGGATGCTGTAGCATACTGTAGGATGCTGTTGTATGCTGTAGGATGCTGTAGCATACTGTAGGATGCTGCTGGATGCTGTAGGATGCTGTAGAATACTGTAGGATGCTGCTGGATGCTGTAGCATACTGTAGGATGCTGCTGGATGCTGTAGGATGCTGTAGCATACTGTAGGATGCTGTAGGATGCTGCAGTATACTATAGGGTGCTGCTGGATGCTATAGGATGCTGTAGCATACTGTAGGATGCTGTAGTATAGTATAGGGTGCTGCTGGATGCTGTAGAATGCTGTAGCATACTGTAGGATGCTGTAGGATGTTGCAGTATACTATAGGGTGCTGCTGGATGCTGTAGGATGCTGTAGCATACTGTAGGATGCTGTAGTATACATATGGGTGCTGCTGGATGCTGTAGGATGCTGTAGCATACTGTAGGATGCTGTAGGATGCTGCAGTATACTATAGGGTGCTGCTGGATGCTATAGGATGCTGTAGCATACTGTAGGATGCTGTAGTATAGTATAGGGTGCTGCTGGATGCTGTAGAATGCTGTAGCATACTGTAGGATGCTGTAGGATGTTGCAGTATACTATAGGGTGCTGCTGGATGCTGTAGGATGCTGTAGCATACTGTAGGATGCTGTAGTATACATATGGGTGCTGCTGGATGCTGTAGGATGCTGTAGCATACTGTAGGATGCTGCAGGATGCCCCTGTTTGCCGTCAGTGCGGAACTCATACGACGCATCGTAAGAGAAGACCATTCAGAACATTCCAGTTGGAGCTGAAGAAACTTGAGAAAGTTGTATAAGAAAGTTGTGCTGGAATTTGTTTAAAGAAAATATCAGGTTATACCTCAGGCGACTGGTGTGAGGGAGGTGCAGGGAGACAGCACCTGGGGCCAGATTCACGAAGCCGTTACGCAAGCACTTACGAACCTGTACATCTTTTCCTCAATCTTTGACGGCTTTGTTTACAATTATTAAACAGTTAATGAGCTCCGAAGCACCAGGAGGCTGTTTATAACAATAACAACAGTTGATTGGCAAGTTTTCATGCTTGTAAACTGTTTAATAAATGTAACCAAAGCCGTCAAAGATTGAGGAAAGATGTACAGGTTCGTATGTGCTTGCGTAACTGCTTCGTGAATCTGGCCCCAAGCCTAAGGTAAAGGCTTGCCTTAGAAGCAGAAAACTTTGTTATATATAACTTTAACCACAATACCGGACGGCAATATATATGACACGGACTAGTTTTTATACTATATCTTTTCAGTTGCATATATGCCTGGGGACCATTCAGGCTTGTTCGCACTATATCTTATATAAATAAATTATTGGAATTTGAAAGCTGGTGCATTAATATCAATATTTTGGATGACGGGAAGATGATAAGGCCCAGAAAACAGGATTGAAAAATGACACAAAGTGATCTAAATAATCTTATAAATGACGGGTTAAATGGCTACTAGACTTCAACCCACATAAGTGTAAACTAATGAGAAATGACGAACCATGAAGACGTTTTGATATGTTGGGACATGAGAGAGAGACGACTCCTTGAACCAGGAAAATAGACGGATGCTTCAAGCCATTTATTTCATAGCTTGAGGCCTCAAATATGATAAATAAAATGGTCATTGTGAAAATACAAAATGAAGAAGTGTTGAAAGTTTTATTCCAAGTGTGTCGTGGAGGACACCCAAGTGTGTGGTGTAGGACACCCAAGTGTTTGGTGTAGGACACCCAAGTGTTTGGTGTAGGACACCCAAGTGTGTGGTGTAGGACACCCAAGTGTGTGGTGTAGGACACCCAAGTGTGTGGTGTAGGACACCCAAGTGTGTCGTGTAGAACACCCAAGTGTGTGGTGTAGTACACCCAAGTGTGTCGTGTAGGACACCCAAGTGTGTGGTGTAGGACACCCAAGTGTGTCGTGTAGGACACCCAAGTGTGTGGTGTAGAACACCCAAGTGTGTGGTGTAGGACACCCAAGTGTGTGGTTTAGGACACCCAAGTGTGTCGTGGAGGACACCCAAGTGTGTCGTGTAGGACACCCAAGTGTGTCGTGTAGGACACCCAAGTGTGTCGTGTAGGACACCCAAGTGTGTGGTTTAGGACACCCAAGTGTGTGGTGTAGGACACCCAAGTGTGTGGTGTAGGACACCCAAGTGTGTGGTGTAGGACACCCAAGTGTGTGGTGTAGGACACCCAAGTGTGTGGTGTAGGACACCCAAGTGTGTGGTGTAGGACACCCAAGTGTGTGGTGTAGGACACCCAAGTGTGTCGTGGAGGACACCCAAGTGTGTCGTGGAGGACACCCAAGTGTGTCGTGGAGGACACCCAAGTGTGTCGTGGAGGACACCCAAGTGTGTCGTGGAGGACACCCAAGTGTGTCGTGTAGGACACCCAAGTGTGTCGTGTAGGACACCCAAGTGTGTGGTGTAGGACACCCAAGTGTGTCGTGGAGGACACCCAAGTGTGTGGTGTAGGACCCAAGTGTGTGGTGTAGGACACCCAAGTGTGTCGTGTAGGACACCCAAGTGTGTCGTGGAGGACACCCAAGTGTGTGGTGTAGGACACCCAAGTGTGTCGTGGAGGACACCCAAGTGTGGGTGTAGGACACCCAAGTGTGTCGTGGAGGACACCCAAGTGTGTCGTGTAGGACACCAAGTGTGTCGTGTAGGACACCCAAGTGTGTCGTGTAGGACACCAAGTGTGTCGTGTAGGACACCCAGTGTGTGGTGTAGGACACCCAAGTGTGTGGTGTAGGACACCCAAGTGTGTGGTGTAGTACACCCAAGTGTGTGGTGTAGGACACCCAAGTGTGTGGTGTAGGACACCCAAGTGTGTCGTGTAGGACACCCAAGTGTGTCGTGTAAGACACCCAAGTGTGTCGTGGAGACGTGTAGGAAGGAATGACTCAACTTGCTGGCAGTTGTAAATTTATTCGGATGAAAATGAATTTTCCCAATTGAGAAAATGTCGTCGTGGGAGGGACAGGGAGACTTTATAACGCCTGTCGTTCGCTCTCTTCACGTCGTCATTGTACATACACATCACTGTACCAAGTGTACATCATTGTACATCATTGTGCATACACATTGTACATACACGTCATACATATCCTTGTATAATGTGTCAGACGAGGAGACTGTGTCGCCTACTTGGCAATCAAAAGAAAAACAGATCTATAGTGACGTCTATTTTCGACTGTAAAATTAAATTAATTGTAAAATAAATTATTCATTTGTAAAATCAGTTAAATTGTAAATTTAGTTGTTACAAAAAAAAAAATTTCTCCTTCATACTACCAGAAGCGATCTGTCTTAATTATTGTAGAACTACAATAATATATTGTATTTCTTAATCATAAATGTTAATAGGTGTATAAATTGAGGGCGAGAATGTTGATTTTCAGAATGGTTATTATAGGCTTAATTTCGAGTCAATTAGGAAGGATGGTGGTACAGGAGGACTGTAACTCGGTACAGTCTCCTTGTCACGAGTGCTTCCTTCACCACCCAATAGATTTATCTATCCACTTAACAGCACACTTTAATTTGGCCAATAGATACGTTATACATTGAGTGCAAATGAAGTTTTGATTAGTTTTTTATCTCGTAGGTAATATATACAGGTAATAAAATGGTGAAATTAATTGAACTAGAGCAGTGAGTGATGTGGACGGGTGAGTGATTGTTCACGGGTGAGTGATTGTTCACGGGTGAGTGATGTGGACGGGTGAGTGATTGTTCACGGGTGAGTGATTGTTCACGGGTGAGTGATGTGGACGGGTGAGTGATTGTTCACGGGTGAGTGATTGTTCACGGGTGAGTGATTGTTCACGGGTGAGTGATTGTTCACGGTGAGTGATTGTTCACGGGTGAGTGATTGTTCACGGGTGAGTGATTGTTCAGGGTGAGTGATTGTTCAAGGGTGAGTGATTGTTCACGGGTGAGTGATTGTTCACCGGTGAGTGATTGTTCAAGGGTGAGTGATTGTTCACGGGTGAGTGATTGTTCACGGGTGAGTGATTGTTCAAGGGTGAGTGATTGTTCACGGGTGAGTGATTGTTCACGGGTGAGTGATTGTTCACGGGTGAGTGATTGTTCAAGGGTGAGTGATTGTTCAAGGGTGAGTGATTGTTCACGGGTGAGTGATTGTTCACGGGTGAGTGATTGTTCACGGGTGAGTGATTGTTCACGGGTGAGTGATTGTTCACGGTGAGTGATTGTTCAAGGGAGGTGAGTGATTGTTCAAGGGTGAGTGATTGTTTCACGGGTGAGTGATTGTTCACGGGTGAGTGATTGTTCACGGGTGAGTGATGTTCACGGGTGAGTGATTGTTCACGGGTGAGTGATTGTCACGGTGAGTGATTGTTCACGGGTGAGTGATTGTTCAAGGGTGAGTGATTGTTCAAGGTGTGTGAGTGATGTTCACGGGTAGTGATTGTTCACGGGTGAGTGATTGTTCACGGGTGAGTGTTGTTCACGGTGAGTGATGTGTTCACGGTGAGTGATTGTTCACGGGTGAGTGATGTTCACGGGTGACAGATTGTTCACGGGTGAGTGATTGTTCACGGGTGAGTGAGTGATTGTTCAGGGGTGAGTGATTGTTCACGGGTGAGTGATTGTTCACGGGTGAGTGATTGTTCACGGGTGAGAGATTGTTCACGGGTGAGTGATTGTTCACGGGTGAGAGATTGTTCACGGGTGAGTGATTGTTCCGGGTGAGTGATTGTTCACGGGGGAGTGATTGTTCACGGTGAGTGATTGTTCACGGGTGAGTGATTGTTCACGGGTGAGTGATGTTTTTCACGGGTGAGTGATTGTTCACGGGTGAGTGATTGTTCACGGGTGAGTGATTGTTC
>WNGS01006636.1:1436147-1464874 GCA_020271785.1 Procambarus virginalis | reverse complement strand
CAGTCTCCCCGGCCATAGGGAACACTCATCCACAGACGTCAGGCAAGGTACAGTACAACGCACCCATAAGGAACAAACCTCTCTCATTACAGTACAACCACTACAGTACAACCACTACACTACAACCACCACAGTACAACCACTACAGTACAACCACTACAGTACAACCACCACAGTACAACCACTACAGTACAACCACTAAGTACAACCACTACAGTACAACCATTACAGTACAACCATTACAGTACAACCATTACAGTACAACCATTACAGTACAACCACTACAGTACAACCATTACAGTACAACCACTACAGTACAACCATTACAGTACAACCATTACAGTACAACCATTACAGTACAACCATTACAGTACAACCATTACAGTACAACCATTACAGTACAACCACTACAGTACAACCACTACAGTACAACCATTACAGTACAACCATTACAGTACAACCATTACAGTACAACCACTACAGTACAACCACTACAGTACAACCATTACAGTACAACACTACAGTACAACCATTACAGTACAACCATTACAGTACAACCATTACAGTACAAACCACTACAGTACAACCATTACAGTACAACCATTACAGTACAACCACTACAGTACAACCACTACAGTACAACCACTACAGTACAACCATTACAGTACAACCACTACAGTACAACCACTACAGTACAACCATTACAGTACAACCATTACAGTACAACCATTACAGTACAACCATTACAGTACAACCACTACAGTACAACCACTACAGTACAACCACTACAGTACAACCACTACAGTACAACCACTACAGTACAACCACTACAGTACAACCACTACAGTACAACCACTACAGTACAACCATTACAGTACAACCATTACAGTACAACCATTACAGTACAACCATTACAGTACAACCACTACAGTACAACCATTACAGTACAACCATTACAGTACAACCATTACAGTACAACCACTACAGTACAACCACTACAGTACAACCACTACAGTACAACCACTACAGTACAACCACTACAGTACAACCACTACAGTACAACCACTACAGTACAACCACTACAGTACAACCATTACAGTACAACCATTACAGTACAACCATTACAGTACAACCATTACAGTACAACCACTACAGTACAACCACTACAGTACAACCACTACAGTACAACCACTACAGTACAACCACTACAGTACAACCACTACAGTACAACCACCACAGTACAACCATTACAGTACAACCATTACAGTACAACCACTACAGTACAACCACTACAGTACAACCATTACAGTACAACCACTACAGTACAACCATTACAGTACAACCATTACAGTACAACCATTACAGTACAACCACTACAGTACAACCACTACAGTACAACCACTACAGTACAACCACTACAGTACAACCACTACAGTACACCACTACAGTACAACCATTACAGTACAACCACTACACTACAACCACTACACTACAACCACTACACTACAACCACTACAAGAATCTTCACCTGTATCCCCCCCCCCAGACCACCAACCCACAATTACAGAAAAAAAACATGAATTATCTCTGTAACTTGGCTATACATTGCAAATGTAATTATATTGACAAGATATGCAAAGAAATGTTGTAGAAAAGTCGAGAATGTGTTGGAGAGAGTTAACGAGGCCAGACAAGCCAGTAATAAGGAAGGGTAATTACACGAGCTGAAGGGTGAAGGGCCACGAGGTCTAGTAAACAAGCGGGTAATTGAAAGGTCCTGAATGATATACGTTGCAAGAATTGATATTTGAATAAATAAATGGTGAAGTATACCTTCGGTAGGATGAATTGGACAGTTTAATGGTGTGTGTGTGTCTATCCTCCTGTGTGTGTGTGTGTGTGTGTGTGTGTGTGTGTGTGTGTGTGTGTGTGTGTAATTACCTAAGTGTAGTTACAGGATGAGAGCTACGCTCGTGGTGTCCCGTCTTCCCAGCACTCTTTGTCATATAACGCTTTGAAACTACTGACGGTCTTGGCCTCCACCACCTTCTCCCCTAACTTGTTCCAACCGTCTACCACTCTGTTTGCGAAAGTGAATTTTCTTATATTTCTTCGGCATCTGTGTTTAGCCAGTTTATATCTATGACCTCTTGTTCTTAAAGTTCCAGGTCTCAGGAAATCTTCCCTATCGATTTTATCAATTCCTGTTACTATTTTGTATGTAGTGATCATATCACCTCTTTTTCTTCTGTCTTCTAGTTTTGGCATATTTAATGCCTCTAACCTCTCCTCGTAGCTCTTGCCCTTCAGTTCTGGGAGCCACTTAGTAGCGTGTCTTTGCACCTTTTCCAGTTTGTTGATGTGCTTCTTAAGATATGGGCACCACACAACCGCTGCATATTCTAGCTTTAATATCCTGTGTTGAGTGACCGTGATTGTATGGGACATATCCTGTGTTGAGTGACCGTGATTGTATGGTACATGTCCTGTGTTGAGTGACCGTGATTGTATGGTACATGTCCTGTGTTGAGTGACCGTGATTGTATGGTACATATCCTGTGTTGAGTGACCGTGATTGTATGGTACATATCCTGTGTTGAGTGACCGTGATTGTATGGGACATGTCCTGTGTTGAGTGACCGTGATTGTATGGTACATGTCCTGTGTTGAGTGACCGTGATTGTATGGTACATGTCCTGTGTTGAGTGACCGTGATTGTATGGTACATATCCTGTGTTGAGTGACCGTGATTGTATGGTACATATCCTGTGTTGAGTGACCGTGATTGTATGGGACATATCCTGTGTTGAGTGACTGTGATTGTATGGGACATATCCTGTGTTGAGTGACCGTGATTGTATGGGACATATCCTGTGTTGAGTGACCGTGATTGTATGGGACATATCCTGTGTTGAGTGACCGTGATTGTATGGGACATATCCTGTGTTGAGTGACCGTGATTGTATGGGACATATCCTGTGTTGAGTGACCGTGATTGTATGGGACATATCCTGTGTTGAGTGACCGTGATTGTATGGGACATATCCTGTGTTGAGTGACCGTGATTGTATGGCAAATATCCTGTGTTGAGTGACCGTGATTGTATGGCAAATATCCTGTGTTGAGTGACCGTGATTGTATGGCAAATATCCTGTGTTGAGTGACCGTGATTGTATGGGACATATCCTGTGTTGAGTGACCGTGATTGTATGGGACATATCCTGTGTTGAGGGACCGTGATTGTATGGGACATATCCTGTGTTGAGTGACCGTGATTGTATGGCAAATATCCTGTGTTGAGTGACCGTGATTGTATGGCAAATATCCTGTGTTGAGTGACCGTGATTGTATGGGACATATCCTGTGTTGAGTGACCGTGATTGTATGGGACACATCCTGTGTTGAGTGACCGTGATTTACACAAAAAATTTGGACACATGATCTGTAAAATTAGCGAAATGAGACAATTTTGTTTTATGTTTGAGGAAAGTTTTTAAGAAACGCAAAGTATGATTTATTTTCATGAGTTCGAAAGGTTAGTTGTGAAGAATGTAAAGATATCAATTGGCATTTGCACTCATTATCCTTGTCACTCACCATTATCCTTGTCACTCACCATTATCCTTGTCACTCAACATTATCCTTGTCACTCAACATTATCCTTGTCACTCAACATTTCCTGTTGAACATAGTATTGAACTCCCAACACTGTAATACATATTATTATCAGAGGTTCACTGGTGCATAATGTTCACTGATATGCATTCAAAGAACAAATTAGAACAATTTAGTTGATAACAACCACTCTAATCTATATACTTTTGTTAAGAGTTTAAGTGGCATTCTTTTAGTAAGTTATTGTTGTAAATTTTTAACAAGTTAGGGAGGCACTCTTCAAACAAGCTAAGTTGAAATTCTTGCAACAAGCCGAGGTGAAACTCTTGGAGATTGCATTTCAGCTTAGCCGCGTCATTAAGTCTTTCCGCAAGACTTTGAATCAAGTCCCACTTTGGGGTAAATCCTCTCCCTCTCATTCTTGTTTAGTTGTGGAAAAATCATTGTTTTCCTGGCGCTGGAGGAGGAAGGTTGTGTGTGGGAGAATGGCCTCCCAGTCTCCCACTGTATATGGTGGGCACGTGGACTGTAGTCGACCCGTGTGCACGCACAGTGCACGACTTGTGCACGCGCCGTGAACGACTTGTGCACGCACAGTGCTCAAGCATTACCTCCATTATTACCGGACTAAAATCTAGCTTGTATGATCATATATTGAAGCCCCCACAAGGCTAGCAGCTTGATGGCTTAGAGCCCTCACGTGTTCACCCAATGGAGAGACAGACAGTTAATGAGGAGAGACAGAGTTAATGAGGAGAGACAGAGTTAATGAGGAGAGACAGAGAGAGAGAGAGAGAGAACATAGAAATTCTTTTTTTTTCAGAGCCCATCACCCAACTGTCAGCCGTCTTGGAAAACTCATCAATGAGTCCTCCGCCTGACTCATTGCTGGGGATGATTGTGAGGTCTGGTCCACTCAGGAGTGGTGAGTTACTCATCACCTCACGACCATAGTTACACGAGACTAATAACGACCCGTTATGTCTAAATGGCACGCAATATCCCATCGCTAACTGGCCAATCACAGCAACAAAGGCTGGTGATGAGTTAAGTCCTCCTGTGCACTGGGACAACTGTTCCAGTCTAGAACACCTGTCATAACAGGTGTTCCAGTCTAGAACACCTGTTATGACAGGTGTTCCAGTCTAGAACACCTGTCATAGCACGTGTTCCAGTCTAGAACACCTTTCATAACACGTGTTCCAGTCTAGAACAACCTGTCATAGCACGTGTTCCAGTCTAGAACACCTGTCATAGAGTGGCCCCTAATTCGAAAACCTTTGTCTGTTGCCCAGCTGCTTGTGTTCTGCTGCCCAGCTGCTTGTGTTCTGCTGCCCAGCTGCGTGTGTTCTGCTGCCCAGCTGCGTGTGTTCTGCTGCCCAGCTGCGTGTGTTCTGCTGCCCAGCTGCGTGTGTTCTGCTGCCCAGCTGCTTGTGTTCTGCTGCCCAGCTGCGTGTGTTCTGCTGCCCGCTGCGTGTGTTCTGCTGCCCAGCTGCGTGTGTTCTGCTGCCCAGCTGCTTGTGTTCTGCTGCCCAGCTGCTTGTGTTCTGCTGCCCAGCTGCTTGTGTTCTGCTGCCCAGCTGCGTGTGTTCTGCTGCCCAGCTGCGTGTGTTCTGCTGCCCAGCTGCGTGTGTTCTGCTGCCCAGCTGCGTGTGTTCTGCTGCCCAGCTGCTTGTGTTCTGCTGCCCAGCTGCGTGTGTTCTGCTGCCCAGCTGCGTGTGTTCTGCTGCCCAGCTGCGTGTGTTCTGCTGCCCAGCTGCTTGTGTTCTGCTGCCCAGCTGCGTGTGTTCTGCTGCCCAGCTGCGTGTGTTCTGCTGCCCAGCTGCGTGTGTTCTGCTGCCCAGCTGCGTGTGTTCTGCTGCCCAGCTGCGTGTGTTCTGCTGCCCAGCTGCGTGTGTTCTGCTGCCCAGCTGCGTGTGTTCTGCTGCCCAGCTGCTTGTGTTCTGCTGCCCAGCTGCGTGTGTTCTACTGCCCAGCTGCGTGTGTTCTGCTGCCCAGCTGCGTGTGTTCTGCTGCCCAGCTGCGTGTGTTCTGCTGCCCAGCTGCTTGTGTTCTGCTGCCCAGCTGCTTGTGTTCTGCTGCCCAGCTGCTTGTGTTCTGCTGCCCAGCTGCGTGTGTTCTGCTGCCCAGCTGCTTGTGTTCTGCTGCCCAGCTGCGTGTGTTCTGCTGCCCAGCTGCGTGTGTTCTGCTGCCCAGCTACTTGTGTTCTGCTGCCCAGCTGCGTGTGTTCTGCTGCCCAGCTGCTTGTGTTCTGCTGCCCAGCTGCGTGTGTTCTGCTGCCCAGCTGCTTGTGTTCTGCTGCCCAGCTGCTGCTCCACGTGAGGTGATGAGCAGCTGTAGTTCTCATGTGTCACCTTAGTGCTTGTCCCCCTCGACGTGTCTGCCTCCTTACTGACACATGTGTGATCTACATGGATACTATGTGTACTTGTTGTTGTAGACCTCAACACCACCACAACACCACTACTCCACCACACCACCACCACAACACAAACCACACACCACACACCACACAACACCACCACTCCACCACCACAACACAAACAACCACCAGCACAACACCACAACACCACATCACCACCACCACTCACCACAACACCACCACAACACCACACACAACACCACTCCACCACCACAACACCACCACACCACCACCACATCACCACAACACCACACCACCACCACACCACTAGCACTCCACCACCACCACACCACCACTAGACCACCACCACCACCCCACCACCACACAACCACTCCACCACCACACCACCACCACCAGCCTCCCAGTCTTCATCTCCCTCATCTCCCACTCTCGCCACCAGCAGTCATAACCTGATGCCCCTAAACCATAACCACTAACCACAAATACATTATGAATTAATATCTCAGCTCCAAATGGAATATTAAACCACAGATACTTTCTCCTGCTGCTGCTGGCTCATGTTTCTGTCTCAGGGAAGTTGTGTATCCTGCCCAACCTGTCCTCATAACCAATCCTCACTGCTGAGTCGTGATGCATGAGTCGTGAGTGGGTTCTCAGAGCTATATCCTGCTGATCTTGTCGTCTCTCTCGTCCTGTTAGCAGCTGAGGTCAATGTTTTCTTTCACCTGAGTGGCACAATGGCTACTGTGTACTGATAGGCTGCTATATCATCAGGGAGAAAACGTAGAGGAATGGAGATGTAACACAGATGCGTAAATGCTGGTGGAAGCTGCAGTTGCAGACTGTTGAACACTCAGATTGTGTTGCAGGAATCACAGGAGCAGCGAAGAGTGTGTGTGTACAATGATCCTGTGAAGACCAGGGACCAGATTCACGAAGCAGTTACGCAAGCACTTACGAAACTGTACATCTTTTCTCACTCTCTCAATCTTTGGCGGCATTGTTTACAATTTTTACACAGTTAACGAGCTCCGATGCTGTATCATGCTGTAGGATGCTGTAGCATACTGTAGGATGCTGTTGGATGCTGCAGGATGCTGTAGCATACTGTAGGATGCTGTTGGATGCTGCAGGATGCTGTAGCATACTGTAGGATGCTGCTGGATGCTGCTGGATGCTGTAGGATGCTGTAGCATACTGTAGGATGCTGCTAGATGCTGTAGGATGCTGTAGAATACTGTAGGATGCTGCTGGATGCTGTAGCATACTGTAGGATGCTGTAGGATGCTGCTGGATGCTGTAGCATACTGTAGGATGCTGCTGGATGCTGTAGGATGCTGTAGCATACTGTAGGATGCTGTAGTATACTATAGGGTGCTGCTGGATGCTGTAGAATGCTGTAGCATACTGTAGGATGCTGTTGGATGCTGCAGTATACTATAGGGTGCTGCTGGATGCTGTAGGATGCTGTAGCATACTGTAGGATGCTGCAGTATACTATAGGGTGCTGCTGGATGCTGTAGGATGCTGTAGCATACTGTAGGATGCTGCAGTATACTATAGGGTGCTGCTGGATGCTGTAGGATGCTGTAGCATACTGTAGGATGCTGCAGGATGCCCCTGTTTGCCGTCAGTGCGGAACTCATACGGCGCATCGTAAGAGAAGACCATTCAGAACATTCCAATTGGAGCTGAAGAAACTTGAGAAAGTTGTATAAGAAAGTTGTGCTGGAATTTGTTTAAAGAAAATACCAGGTTATACCTCAGGCGACTGGTGTGAGGGAGGTGCAGGGAGACAGCACCTGGGGCCAGATTCACGAAGCAGTTACGCAACACTTACGAACCTGTACATCTTTTCCTCAATCTTTGACGGCTTTGTTTACAATTATCAAAACAGTTAATGAGCTCCGAAGCACCAGGAGGCTGTTTATAACAATAACAACAGTTGATTGGCAAGTTTTCATGCTTGTAAACTGTTTAATAAATGTAACCAAAGCCGTCAAAGATCGAGGAAAGAATACCCGTTCGTAAGTACTTGTGTAACTGCTTCGTGAATCTGGCCCCAAGCCTAAGATAAAGGCTTGCCTTAGAAGCAGAAAACTTTGTTATAGATAACTTAACCACACCCAGGCGGCAATATATAAGAGACGGACTAGTTTTTATACTATATCTTTTCAGCTGCATATATGCCTGGGGACCATTCAGGCTTATTGCACTATATCTTATATAAGTAAATTATTGGAATTGAAAGCTGGTGCAATATATCAATATTTGGCATGACGGGAAGATGATAAGGCCCAGAAAAACAGGATTGAAAAATGACACAAAGTGATCTAAATAATCTTTATAAATGACGGGTTAAATGGCTACTAGACTTCAACCCACATAAGTGTAAACTAATGAGAAATGACGAACCATGAAGACGTTTTGATATGTTGGGACATGAGAGAGAGACGACTCCTTGAAACAGGAAAAATAGACGGATGCTTCAAGCCATTTATTTCATAGCTTGAGGCCTCAAATATGATAAATAAAATGGTCATTGTGAAAATACAAAATTGAAGAAGTGTTGAAAGTTTTATTCCAAGTGTGGTGTAGGACACCCAAGGGTGTGGTGTAGGACACCCAAGTGTGTGGTGTAGGACACCCAAGTGTGTGTGTAGGACACCCAAGTGTGTGTGTAGGACACCCAAGTGTGTCGTGTAGGACACCCAAGTGTGTGGTGTAGGACACCCAAGTGTGTGGTTTAGGACACAAGTGTGTGTTTAGGACACCCAAGTGTGTGGTGTAGGACACCCAAGTGTGTGGTGGTTTAGGACACCCAAGTGTGTCGTGGAGGACACCCAAGTGTGTCGTGTAGGACACCCAAGTGTGTCGTTGAGACGTGTAGACTGGATGACTCAGCTGGCTGGCAGTTGTAAATTATTCGGATGAAAATATATTTCCCAATNAGGGGATCGATCCAGCATTTGGGTACTCCAAGACGGCTCCCTAACCCATGGATCACCATGTGTAAGGATTATAGGACCTATACCCTTGATAGGTTAAGCAATAATTGTAAATAAGAAGGAATAAGATGCTTAACATACTAAGAAGGTTAGGTGAGGTCGGTGTTTTCTATGAAGCTTTTCAGGTAAACTAAAATATTAACAATCAATTAGTATGTCACATATGCACTTATTAAATAAGCCATATTGACCGTAAGCAAGTGCGAGAACGGGGTGTTGGCTGAGGGCAAGTGAATGTTACATACGCACACACGCACTCACACTCACACACACGCACTCACACACACACGCACTCACACACACAACACACACGCACACACACCACACAAACACACTCACACACACACACACAACACACACAACCACCACACACACACACACCACACACACTCACTCACTCACACACACACACCACACACACACACACAACACACACACACACACACACCACACACCACGCATCACACACACACACACCCACACACACACAACACACTCACTCACACACACACACAACCACACACACACACACACTAACACACACACACACACACCACACTCACACTCACACACACACACACACACACACACACACACACACAACAACCACACTCACTCACTCACACACACTCACACACACACACACACACACACTCACTCACTCACACACACACACACACACACACACACACACACACACACACACACACATAATAATGTAAGGGGGCCAGGTAGCCTGGTGGATAGCGTGCAGGATTCGTAATTCTGTGGCGCGGGTTCGATTCCCGCACCCGGCAGAAACAAATGGGCAAAGTTTCTTTCACCCTGAATGCCCCTGTTACCTAGCAGTAAATAGGTACCTGGGAGTTAGTCAGCTGTCACGGGCTGCTTCCTGGGGTGTGTGTGTGTGTGTGTGTGAAAAAAAAAGTAGTTAGTGTAATTAGTAAACAGTTGATTGACAGTTGAGAGGCGGGCCGAAAGAGCAAAGCTCAACCCCCGTAAAATACAACTAAGTGAATACACACACACACACACACACACACACACACACACACACACACACACACACACACACACACACACACACACTACGGCCAACCTTTTACTAGTCACGGAAGCTGTGGCAGTTTATATGAAGCTAGCGTTCATACGTACCTTAAAAGGTGTTCCACAGTATGTTCCTTGGGTTAAAAACCTAAGGAATGTTCAGTGAATAATGTAAAAAACAACATTAAGTAACGGTCATTCAGTTTATTCATTCTTGAAGCCAACTCAGCATGCCATATCTTGGTGATCAGAGGCATCATCATGGCAAGAAATGATGCAACTGCAGATTGACAAGTTTGCAACCTTCCTTATAGGAATTATAGTGGGTTGAATGTCAATCCTTTCCTCCGCCCTGTCCTGAAGTCTTGTCCTCATTCCAAGTCCTATATTGTAGCCCTTGATCCAGGTGTGTAGACCTGACTGATCCAGGTGTGTAGACTTGGCTGATCCAGGTGTGTAGACCTGACTGGTCCAGGTGTGTAGACCTGACTGGTCCAGGTGTGTAGACCTGACTGGTCCATTTGTGTAGACCCGAGTGATCCAGGTGTGTAGACCTGACTGATCCAGGTGTGTAGACCTGACTGATCCAGGTGTGTAGACCTGGCTGATCCAGGTGTGTAGACCTGGCTGATCCAGGTGTGTAGACCTGACTAATACAGGTGTGTAGACCTGACTAATACAGGTGTGTAGACCTGACTGATCCAGGTGTGTAGACCTGACTAATACAGGTGTGTAGACCTGACTAATACAGGTGTGTAGACCTGACTAATACAGGTGTGTAGACCTGACTAATACAGGTGTGTAGACCTGACTAATACAGGTGTGTAGACCTGGCTGATCCAGGTGTGTAGACCTGACTAATACAGGTGTGTAGACCTGACTAATACAGGTGTGTAGACCTGACTAATACAGGTGTGTAGACCTGACTAATACAGGTGTGTAGACCTGACTAATACAGGTGTGTATACCTGACTTCCAGACTGACTCTCTCGGGAACTCAACTATACGAAAATGAATGAAAGAAATGAAAGAAAATACAGGGATTCAATAGAGTTATTGTTGTGAAGAAGCTGTAGGAGTCACCTCCTACAGCCACACTTCTAAGATCACTTTCGGCGTTGGATTCGAGTGATAAGTTATCTTATCATGCAAGAGTACAACCAGCATAGTTAACAGGGAGTGAGGAGGTGGACCTCACCCCCCCCCGTAGTCTCTGATTGGTTGGTAAGCACACACACACAGTTGAGAGGCGGGACCAAAGAGCCGAAGCTCAACCCCCGCAAACACAACTAGATGAGTTCAACTAGCTTCTGCATCTGTCAGTCTTTGTCGCTGTCAAGTTCTTTCACTCTGTTACCTAACAGTAAAGTAGGTACCTGGGTGTTAGTCAGCTGTCACGGGCTGCTTCCTGGGGTTGGAGGCCTGGGCGAGGACCGGGCCGCGGGGACACTAAAGCCCCGAAATCATCTCATGATAACATCAAGATAACCTCTGTCTGTCTGTCTATGTCTGTCAGTCGCTGTCTCTCCGTCTGACTCTTAACATAAGTAATGAAGTCCTGATGTTCGGAGGCATCACGGTAATTACTCAACTACTCCTGTTTGCCCGGAGTTTGACAAGGCTGCAGCCTCGTACGAGCGGTATTCTCTCTTTAAACAAGGACTATGGTTCATTTGCAATGTTACTCACGTTGCTAATGAACCTGCGAGATAAAAGAGGCAGCCGTGCAGGATGGGCCAGCAACCAGCGGTCTATCAGAGCCTTTATATGTTCTGGTAACTTGAATTATCGCGTCGCTGGGTAATGATAGAACATGATGGACATGTAAGTGTAAGCAGCCTATGACTGTGTGATGGCTGAGGGAGTGATGATCTGGATAAATACAAATTTATCATGTTTAAATGGCTGAGCACCTTGAGTTGTGGTTACCAATTTCTGATTGTCCAGGAAGTTGAGCCAATCAGAAATAGGAAATGTTGGACTTGTATATAATATTATGACCACCAACATGTCTTCAGCGGTGAAGGCTCTGACAGCCCAACCGTAACAGGGCAAGGCCGGCATGCTGATGAAGACCACTAGAGAGAGAAGCCGTAAACATGACAATATTCAACATGTAACATGCGGTCATGTTCAATGGAACACATGGACACCGTCACCCGGGCGTGATGGCTGAGTGGACAACGCTCGGGATTCGTAGTCCAAGGGTCCGGGAATCTATGCCCGGCGGAGGCAGAAACAAATAGGCAAAGTTTCTTTCACCCGGATACATCTGTTCACCTAGCTGTAAATAGGTACCTGGGAGTTAGACTGCTGCTACGCGCTGCTTCCTGGGTGTGTGTGTGTGTGTGTGTGTGTGTGTGTGTGTGTGTGTGTGTGTGTGTGTGTGTGTGTGTGTGTGTGTGTACTGACCTAGATGTACTCACCTAGTTGTACTCACCTAGTTGTGCTTGCGGGGGTTGAGCTCTGGCTCTTTGGTCCCGCCTCTCAACCGTCAATCAACAGGTGTACAGGTTCCTGAGCCTATTGGGCTCTATCATATCTACACTTGAAACTGTGTATGGAGTCAGCCTCCACCACATCACTGCCTAATGCATTCCATTTGTCAACCACTCTGACACTAAAAAAGTTCTTTCTAATATCTCTGTGGCTCATTTGGGCACTCAGTTTCCACCTGTGTCCCCTAGTGCGTGTGCCCCTTGTGTTAAACAGCCTGTCTTTATCAACCCTGTCGATTCCCCTGAGAATCTTGAATGTGGTGATCATGTCCCCCCTAACTCTTCTGTCTTCCAACGAAGTGAGGTTTAATTCCCGTAGTCGCTCCTCGTAGCTCATACCTCTCAGCTCGGGTACTAGTCTGGTGGCAAACCTTTGAACCTTTTCCAGTTTAGTCTTATGCTTGACTAGATATGGACTCCATGATGGGGCTGCATACTCCAGGATTGGTCTGACATATGTGGTATATAATGTTCTGAAAGATTCCTTACACAAGTTTCTAAAGGCCGTTCTTATGTTAGCCAACCTGTGTGTGGTTGTGGTGAAGCACCAGTACTGTTGGTGTGTGTGTGGTTGTGGTGAAGCACCAGTACTGTTGGTGTGTGTGTGGTTGTGGTGAAGCACCAACACTGTTGGTGTGTGTGTGGTTGTGGTGAAGCACCAGTACTGTTGGTGTGTGTGTGGTTGTGGTGAAGCACCAGTACTGTTGGTGTGTGTGTGGTTGTGGTGAAGCACCAACACTGTTGGTGTGTGTGTGGTTGTGGTGAAGCACCAGTACTGTTGGTGTGTGTGTGGTTGTGGTGAAGCACCAGTACTGTTGGTGTGTGTGTGGTTGTGGTGAAGCACCAGTACTGTTGGTGTGTGTGTGGTTGTGGTGAAGCACCAGTACTGTTGGTGTGTGTGTGGTTGTGGTGAAGCACCAGTACTGTTGGTGTGTGTGGTTGTGGTGAAGCACCAGTACTGTTGGTGTGTGTGTGGTTGTGGTGAAGCACCAACACTGTTGGTGTGTGTGTGGTTATGGTGAAGCACCAACACTGTTGGTGTGTGTGTGGTTGTGGTGAAGCACCAACACTGTTGGTGTGTGTGTGGTTGTGGTGAAGCACCAACACTGTTGGTGTGTGTGTGGTTGTGGTGAAGCACCAGTACTGTTGGTGTGTGTGTGGTTGTGGTGAAGCACCAGTACTGTTGGTGTGTGTGTGGTTGTGGTGAAGCACCAACACAGTACACAGTACCTGGAGACAGGTACTCCCCTAGAGCCTATGAGAGCCTCGAACCCAGACCCCACTAGCAGCCTGGACGGTAATCCGACATTATTGCTTCAGGCGGGTAATGTCTCCCCCGGGCCGGGGTCCTCCCTCACTCCCCCGTCACCACAACACAACCTCATTTCTTCTAAATATCTCTTTGAGAAGAGAGTTCTGGCACTCACAGAGCTTGACAGGAGAGTTCTGGCACTCTCAGTCCTTGACAGGAGAGTTCTGGCACTCAAAGTCCTTGACAGGAGAGTTCTGGCACTCTCAGTCCTTGACAGGAGAGTTCTGGCACTCACAGTCCTTGACAGGAGAGTTCTGGCACTCACAGAGCTTCACAGGAGAGTTCTGGCACTCTCAGTCCTTGACAGGAGAGTTCTGGCACTCTCAGTCCTTGACAGGAGAGTTCTGGCACTCTCAGTCCTTGACAGGAGAGTTCTGGCACTCTCAGTCCTTGACAGGAGAGTTCTGGCACTCACAGTCCTTGACAGGAGAGTTCTGGCACTCTCAGTCCTTGACAGGAGAGTTCTGGCACTCACAGTCCTTGACAGGAGAGTTCTGGCACTCACAGTCCTTGACAGGAGAGTTCTGGCACTCACAGTCCTTGACAGGAGAGTTCTGGTACTCACAGTCCTTGACAGGAGAGTTCTGGTACACACAGTCCTTGACAGGAGAGTTCTGGCACTCACAGTCCTTGACAGGAGAGTTCTGGCACTCACAGTCCTTGACAGGAGAGTTCTGGCACTCACAGTCCTTGACAGGAGAGTTCTGGTACACACAGTCCTTGACAGGATAGCTCTGGCACTCACAGTCCTTGACAGGAGAGTTCTGGCACTCACAGTCCTTGACAGGAGAGTTCTGGCACTCACAGTCCTTGACAGGAGAGTTCTGGCACTCACAGTCCTTGACAGGAGAGTTCTGGCACTCACAGTCCTTGACAGGAGAGTTCTGGTACACACAGTCCTTGACAGGAGAGTTCTGGTACACACAGTCCTTGACAGGAGAGTTCTGGCACTCACAGTCCTTGACAGGAGAGTTCTGGCACTCACAGTCCTTGACAGGAGAGTTCTGGTACTTAAGAGTTTCTTTAAAGAAGAGTTTCTTCTCACTAAATAATCGCGTTTATTAAATAAAATTCGTCAAGTTTTTGTCTTGAATTATGTGATTTATAATTTTCCCGGCGCCAAAATATTATTGCCTACGAGGGAAATTTTTAATATTCCCGGAGAAAGTTAATAAAAAAGCCTTTAACAGTGCCAAGTCCCGAGGCAGTGTTTAATAAACATTGATAATTATTCTCTTGATGATTGCGCTGTTTTTACTCTTCTCAAAAGTTAATGGAAAAAACATTTCAAAAGAAAAGTACTACAGATAAAAAGTCCACGTCAGGTCGCCCAACCACTTGGGGTGGACGGTAGAGCGACGGTCTCGCTTCATGTGTGTCGGAGTTCAATCCCCGACCGTCCACCAAGTGATTGGGGCACCATTCCTTCCCCCCGTCCCATCCAAATCCTTATCCTGACCCCTTCCCAGTGCTATATATTGGTAATGGCTTGGTGCTTTCCCCTTGATAATTCCCCTACCCTCTTCCCACGTGAGGTGTAGTCAGCAGACCTCAGTCACAAGGGACAGTCAGTCAGCAGACTCCGCCCAAAACGGATAGACATGAACTATCCTTTTTTAGGATAGTCTGCTGACTATCAAATAGTCAGATTAGACTCTCTGCTGAGTGATATTTGGCCAAGAGGGACCGACACTCAGCAGGCAGACAGGTAAGCAGGCAAGCAGGCAGACAGGCAGACAGACAGGCAGGCAGACAGGCAGACAGGCAGANTTTGATATCTTCTGGGTTCTCTACCCATAGAAACTTAGTGAAGTCTCTGCTTCTTCCTGCAAGCCGACTCTTAGAAGGTTACTTATATCTGCTGAATATGCATATTATTAAGTCTAAACTTCAACAGTATGTCATACAATTTCTGAGTTAGACTTGGACCTGTTTGCAAACAATCATTTAGACTAGTTCCTTGGGTCCAGATTTAGAGCTACAGTTAAAAACTATCCGTAAAGGAGTTGTTTTTGATTCTCTCATTACAGCCATGTGTGGTAAAAAATGGCCTGTTTGCTTATTGTCGTGTTTCACGACTTCTATGAATTTATTCTGTAATTGTTGAGCTATATCTCATGATAGAGTTTTAAATGCTCAGGCCTTTTTCTTAGCTTTGCTAATTGAGATTTAAATTGACTATAAGCCATGTGATAATTGGTAGGTAAGGTTTTATGGTTGATTTTCCATGGTAGCCTTACCCAGTACTGTCCATCATGATACTGTACAGTTTCTAAGTACTGATTGTATGCACAGACATCATCAGGACTTGGTTGATCAGGAATATTCCTATAGCATCAAGTTCCCACAATTGATGTACAGATTCCAATCCATCATCAATCATGTGGGGATTTTAAGGGGTGATTGTTCTTTGCCTAGTCAGGCCATGATTACAGTTTCTGTATGATGTGATTTTTCAGGAGTTGAAGGTTCAAGATCTAGTATAGGTCCTGTCAACAATATGCCTCCTGCTGATTTGAGTATTTTCATACCCATACATTCTTCTGACAGAATGAATTGATGATAATAGTCAGCTCCAATCAGGATTCCGATATCTCCTATGTAATCCGAATCGAGCCGAGGATCTGCTAATTGAATTCCTTTTTCTTTTAGGAATTTAATTGTGGCTGCCAGACCAGTCACTTCCATTTCAGTAGGAATTTTATCAACTACTATGGCTTCGACTGTCCTTTGGGATGTACCCAGGCAGACAATGAGTTGTACTACCGGAAAGGTTCTACGACCTGAACTGGTAAAAAACCCTGATATGGATGTAGATACTTGCTTTGAAGATTTAAGTTGTAAATCTTCTGCCATCTTTTTACTGATGAAGGTTTTCTGTGAACCCTGATCAAAAAAGCCTCTAGTTTGAATACAAATCCTTCATTGCACAGTTCCAGCTGTGCAGTAGGCAATATGGCAGTTGTAACAATTTCTGTATCTGAGGCATTGACATTACTCATTACTGTACAGAATTGTACGGCTGTTGTGGTATCATCTTTTGGCTTTGCCTGGGATGAAGATTGATTATTGGAAGCAAGTGATCTGGATTGAGTGTTGATATCACCACAGAGTGCTGTGTGATGTACACTTTTATTACAATATTGGCAGTTCTGCAATTGAGTGTTACACTCACTTGTATCGTGCTTCCGTAGACAACGGATGCACCTGTTCAGAGATTTCAGTCGATCGATTCGACTGGCACGGCCTTCATAAACTGTGCATTGATAAATGCTATGTGCTTCTTGACAGAATAAGCATCTTGGGGCACTTGCTGCTCCTTTTGTCTTATCTGTCTTGGGAGCTTGATTTCCTACAGTTCTGTTAACTGTGGAGGATATAGCATAAGAGCCAACATTACTCTTTTTCCACTTTGCAGAAGAGGAGTTTTGTTGCCTTGATTTTGGACTGCCAGTTTGGACATTTTTGTTTTTGTCCGTGGATTCACTTTTAGTGATTTTTTCTTGAGATCTAAGTTTTCCTCGGCTTCGTAATCTTTGTACGTAAGCTCGAAGTCCATCAAAGATTTGGCTTTGTGATAAGATGTGGTTACAAGTATGTAACATTCGTACGTAAGTAATTACATGCAAGTAGGTCATACAAGCATGTAACACTTGTACTCCTCCAAGGATTTCCTTAAAGGATGAATTGTATCTGTAATAATGTGTATCTACATTATTCATGATGTGATGAAGCATTTTGCTTTTTCTTTTCTCGGCTTTGCCTTTTTATTAAGTAAGTCTCTTTGAGACGCTTGATTGCCTTCAGATTTTCTGAGGCTGCTTTCACTCCAGTGAAAGCATGAGATTAGGTGATCAAGACTATATTCTTGGATTAAGATAGTTATCTTAGATGGATGATAATATTTGTATTGACATTGTCAATGGGCTGTTAGCCTTTCAGATTGTAGATTAGTGATGAGGGGCTGTTTAGCCATTCAGATTGTGATGTGAGATTAAGATTGGTCTTAATCCCCAATGGTAGACTATTGTAGCCAAGTGATGATGACATTTGTCTATCACCTGATTTAAATGGTCTGTAGGCTGTAGATTCAAGTGATTTTTTAGACACTTTGTGTCCTTTTCTTTTTCAGTTTCAGTAGCTGGTGGAATACTGTTAGTCATTTTGACCTTTTCCGAGTTTCGGAGATTCCGAGATATTTTCTTTTTTCTGATAAATATGTATGATGTTAATATATTTGATAAATGAGCTTTCCTGTCTACTTAGGTAATGATTCCAAAGATCGTCCTTCATTTCCTCCCTGGAATCTGGTTGTAGCAGGTGTTCAATTATCAAAAGTACTGTGATAATTTGATTTGTGACCCGAATGCACCAAGTTGGTAAATCCTGTAATAATTTTTTAAAAATAGTAAATGTCACTATTTTTGCAAACTTATTACAAGATCTGTTACCCTAATAGTTGCTTGATAAAATACAGTAGAATGCCTACTGGTTTTACCTGTAATAGGGTTTGATATAGTTGATTATGGATAATTTGTAATGAAATGCTCTTACAGTGATAAAATTCTTTTTTAAAGAATATTATGGTGAGCAGCACTGAAAATCAGTTGATTAGAGATAATGCTAGATAATACACTTAAATATGTATGTAATGTTACCACAAGTGAGGTAAATAATAGTATATATTATTAATATGCAGTTGTCTTTGACACTGATAGATTAAGTACTGTGGTTTCTTACCACAGAACAGAATTAATATATGAATGCTTACTAGTTAATGGATATGGTGGCTTAAGCCACTGCAAACAATTTGTTTACTTAGATATATAGCTATGATAAATATTGGCTGATAGCTAGGTTAGGTTAGAATATGTAAAAATTATTCCAATGCAAAATCAAGAAGTTTCTTATGTATTTGCTGGAATAATATAGTCTAGTTTATAGACTATCTAGGTTTAAAGGACCAATAATTATCTAGTTTCTAGACTATCTAGGTTCGAAGGACCAAAAATGTGGGAAAAACCTGCTGTGATTGATATAAGAGGAGACTACCAGAGACTTGTACTGAACTAAATTAAAAAATTACTGTATGCAAATTAATTCAACTAAAATCTCTAGCTAGGGTCGTAAATCCTAGCTCCTCTTTTCCTAATGACAGATAATGGGCTGTAAGGGGCAGGTGGGTGAGTGAATTAGTTGATAGGTTGATTGCAGTTCCACGTCCACCTGCCAACAGGTATCTCACATCAGCTTGTATTTTATACAAGGATAAGATTTTATAAATTCAGTTATATAACTGAACACTGGCTCTGTTTAAATCAGAGATTTAAACATACACAGTCTAGCCTAGCACCTTAGCAATTAACAGCCAATACATTTATACTATAAACAACTTAAATTGTAAATTGTAAAGTATGATAAATGACCTTAATGTATGGTCTGAGTACTGTTACTGAGTACTAAAATTATATTAATTAAATGAAATTATATGATTACTTAAAAAATAACTAAGCAAGCAATTGTTAACTTAATTTATATATTCAAGTATATGCAATGTATATGATCAATGTATATGATCAATGTATATGATTAAATACAGTCAGCTTGTTGAATCTCTTCCTACACTCTGGACACTCATGAGTATTTGTTTACTTATTGTACCAACTTTTCTGACAGTGGACACTCATGAGGTTCAGAGCTTGGATAAGATTCTGCTGTACCACAATATAATAATAAACTCACAGAAATATGAGGCGTTGCCTCGCCTTTTTACCGAAAGACAGATTTATAGAATATTAAAGTCACAAGCATACAATTGGCCAATCATATACCAAAATAACATTCAATATACTTCTCTGCCAGTCGGGTGCCTGTCTGACAAGTGTGCCAGACTGAGTAAACTCTCTTGGCGAGTTTAGGCACGATATTTTATAAAACAGCGTTGCTGTATGATGTACTAGTAGCGTTGCTACGGATATTAACTGCGTTGCAGAAGAATGATGAAGATTAGGGATGAGATTTAGGGATGAAGGAGGTGGAGACTGCGTCACCGAGTGCTCCACTTCACTCTTATTTTACATAAATGTTCTAGGATTTTCCTTGTTGATATATTGTCCAGGTACTCCCCCAGTTCTAGAGTGTTCACTGGTGATAATGATATTAGATAAGGTGTCCTAAGCCAAAAATGTTCGCTAAGGGACCGTCACGTGTACACTGTTGTGTAAACATACGCGTTCTGCCCGCGGGCTGTGGTGGGCGCTTCTCTCCCGAGATGCCCCCCCATCCCTTGAACGGGGTAACTTACAATGAATATCGATTGATTATTTTTACAGTCTAGACTTATGATTGAGATAAGATGTGATTATAATAAAATATGATATAGGATTTAAAGATTATAAGTAGTACTTGATAATACCACTGACTCTTAATAAGGATTCGATTTTATCTCTACCGGATACGACGTCAGTGTTCCAACAAATTTTTAATTAACGAATCCTTCTAGAAGCTTCTGGATCCTTGAGAGATCATGCACAAAGTCACGTAGGCATCTATAGGGCCCTATGGCGTACGTGATCATAGTGGCATTGTCATCTAGGATCAAGCTATGTTGTGAATCTATTGTGATTCTGATATGATTCTGATATGATATAGATTTGATATAGATATGATATAGATATGATTTGATATGATATTGATATGATATAGAAATAATACATTTCTTAGATGATTATTAGATATGGTGGGTAAAAATTTCCCACAAGTAGAGTGTAGGGAACACTTGTACACTACCCCAGGTGTTGGCTTCTTTACAGGTGTTAGTTTGGCTGTTAGGGAGAATGGCCACTTCCTCTTATTCTGCCTTGCTATTAATACGATTGAAGTTTTCATTGGTGTATTTATGTTACGTGAATGTTGTTTAAGAATGAATGTTGGTTAGCGAACCCTAATTGATCAGTTATTGATTGTTAGTGATTGATCAGTTAAAAAACGATTTGAGTAAAATGATTGGTACATATTTATCTCAAAAACCTTATTAATATCTCATTATTCTCGTAAGTTTCTGAACAAAGACATAGTGTCTCACCTCATGTCTCACCTCACCTCATTCCTGGCTATATATTCACACCACTGAATTGCAAATCCATACTTCTGAAGATGTATTATTAAATACAAAAGTAATTAAGGAAATTCCTGTCTTAATCCTTCCTTCCTGGTCTGACATTATCACAATGTTCATCACGTGTTAATTTCTTCATGATTCTCTCACACACATTTAGAACTCTTAATGACTCTACCAGGATTCGAACCCAATACGCCCAAAGATTGCACGGTACGTCAGTATTAGTGTTGCATGACTAACCCTGCAAAGGTGAATTTGCAACATTTCCTTTGCTGCCACAGATATGGCCATACATTTGCAATACTTAACAGTATATATAAACTTTTTCTTGTGTCGTCGTTCCATTGGTGTTTGCTCACAAAATATTGATTACATCACATTTTCTTTGACACATGAATGGTGGGATTTATAATTTAAAAAATAATGTTATAACATAGGGCAAAAATGCAAGACGTTATGAAATGCAAATACAGAAAGGCAAGACACTTTATTAATTGTGAGTTCATTACATAAAACTTGATGTCCGTGAATATATTGTAATTAACTTTATAAATTTTGGAGACTGTTCCATACAGTTTATTTAACTTATTAAAATAAACTGTAGTTCCGTTGGAATTGTTCCGGGGCTTAGCTTCCCCGCGGCCCGGTCATCAACCAGGCCGACCAGACCTGGTAGTAATAATGATAGACTGTAAGACTGTAATAAACAGTTCAGTCTATTTGACTTGTTTGCTCTCTATTTTGACTAACATTGAACTTGAGTTAGGGCAAACCATGGAGATATCAACGTCTTGTGTTGAATCTTCGGGTTGGGTTGCATCTGGGTTGCATCTGGGTTGCAATCTTCTTGAGAGTTTCTGCCGTCTTTCTTAGCTCTGTTCCGTAGATATATCAAGACGTATTGCAGAGTTAAGATATAGAGGAGCACAAAGGAGTAGAGATATTGCAGAGCTCAAATATTCATCAAAGTTGAAACCCTTCTGCAGAATGAGCAACTTATGTAAATAAAATTTGCAATAAACGTACCAGTAAATCTTGCAGTGATGAAACAAATAATATTTGCTAAAACATTGCAGAAGATGAGCAATAGTTGCAAAGCCAGGACGAACCAAAGACATCAACTAATTATGAACCCAAACGGTTGTTGAGAAAACAAAATAAAGAGACAGAGAACATATGCAACACAACAACCTCGTCAAATCCTGTGCATAAGCTGACAGGTTGCAAATGAAGACGTGAAACACAGGCATTGTGCAACATGGCATTACGGCCAACCAAAACAGTTTGTGTTGCAATACAGAACTGTGCATCATGTATTACAATACAGAACTGTGCATCATGTATTACAATACAGAACTGTGCATCATGTGTTGCAATACAGAACACTGCATCATATCATCATGAGACATGACAGCTCCATCAACCTGTCCTCTCCAACAGTCCATCGCATTTTGACGTATAAATTTCCAGCGGTCAAAATACCGTGAACAATAAATCATATCTGCTGGCAGACTTGACGGGCTGTCCCGTCAACTATTGCTGGGTCGTCGGTTTGATTAGGCGAGGGGCAGTTTAGTACATCATTTTGCGACACCTGGAGAGTACAGGCTGCAGGATCAGCAATGATGACCATTGCATGCAACTTCACTCAGATAAAAAACATTACACTTAGGGACTCACTTCACCTGGTGACTCTCTCCACCTGGGAACTCACTCCACCTGGGGACTTCACTTGGGGACTCACCTCGTCTAGGACATCAACATTCAACATACAATATTCACCAAACCTCTCCTACACTCGACTACTCCCCCCCCTTCCAATAAGTCTAGCGTCATTAATCTTATTTCCAACTTTGTAAAATATATCACTTCTATTTTGCAAGTTCTCATTTGCAACTTCTTCTCATTTGCAACTTCTCATTTTCTTTCTTATCCTCCTTAATCTTTTAGATAAGCCTCAGTACATCTCATGTATTAACACATTGCAAGATCACATTGCACTTGTTCCTGAATGCACTCTACAGGACATCAGGTGCACTCAGAGGTCCTCAACATGACTAATTCATTGTCCTATCAACAATCATTGACTATTATGTTGACTATAATTTTCATTCTCTCAGATAGGAAGGCTTTCTATTTATAGCTTTGAGATATCGAGAATGTTTACATATCCTGAATGTTTAGATATCCTGAATGTTTAGATATCCTGGATGTTTAGGTATCCTGGATGTTTAGATATCCTGAATGTTTAGATATTCTGAATGTTTAGATATCCTGAATGTTTAGATATCCTGAATGTTTAGATATTCTGAATGTTTAGATATCCTGGATGTTTAGATATCCTGAATGTTTAGATATCCTGAATGTTTAGATATCCTGGATGTTTAGATATCCTGAATGTTTAGATATTCTGAATGTTTAGATATCCTGGATGTTTAGATATCCTGAATGTTTAGATATTCTGAATGTTTAGATATCCTGGATGTTTAGATATCCTGGATGTGAGATATCCTGGATGTGAGATATCCTGGATGTGAGATATCCTGGATGGGAGATATCCTAGAAGTGAGATATCCTGGATGTGAGATATCCTGGATGTTTAGCTATCCTGGATGTTTAGATATCCTGGATGTTCTACCATAAACACGCCCAAAACCCGTACCATTGGCTCGTTGGAAACGAGTTTAACTAACTCGGGTAATTGCCAATTCCTCTCTAACGTATACAGCTATTTACTGTTCCATTTGCAAACCAAATAAAGATGTTAAAATTCAAATTTGAAAACTAAAAACCGTTATTTAACCGTCCAGCATACAGCTCTTTGTGACAAGTCCAAAATTACATTATGACAGCTGTGGCAGCTACATAGGCATATGAAAAGTAGGTGAAACACAAGATTAGAGTTACATATATAAATGACAGTTGAAATTTAACATTCAGAACACTGAATGCGGACAACTTCTGCAACATTTAGCCGGTTGTGTATCCGGCTAGGAAGTTCTTTGATGAATGGTGCAACTCATCATGACACTAGCAGACGTGCTCATCCATCCATCAGCTTGGATTATACATCCACCATGAGGTCACAATGGAGGATGGATGAATGCATTGTGAATGACTTCATTTCCAGTTGACTATGAGAACAAGAAGACAGCAGACTTAATGATGAAGATCACCGAGAACAGAACAAGGAATCCTCCTCCTCGGTATACCAGCACAGCTTGGTATACCAGGATACTCAGTACCATGGTTACGGGTTATTCATGCCCGTACCACCTCTTGGGTGGCTTAATCTTTATCGATTAAAGGTGTGGTGGGAACGAGGCTGTTTCCACACCTAATTCTCGACAGGTGATTCTTCCAGGACCTGAGCTGCAGGTCTCAACTGACCGCCTCGCTGACACACAGGTATATACTCTCCGCGTCTCCACTCTTCACCAAACCAGACACACAGATTCATCAAGACTAAACCACAGAAGATAACGATATATTGATGACATTTTTGCTTTATGGCCTCATGACCTTAGTCTTTTGTAACCTTTCTTTGTCTCTCTTAACAATCTGGCTCCTTCTTTTCTATTTCAAAGGTGAATGGGACTCAACTTCTCTCCTTCCTGTTCTTGACGTTCATGTTCACAGCTCTGTGTCTGGGTTCTCTTTCTCTGTCTACCGTAAACCCATGTATAGTGACATGTACATTCACTTCTTTTCCTACCATCGTCCTTCTGTTAAGTGTCCTCGTCTCTCTCTTCCTCTGCGCTCTATGCCTCAGCGACCCTCAGTTTCTGTATTCTGAAATTTTCTTTATTAACAAATCTCTCTAGAGCCTTGGTTACCCTTTGCATTTCATCAACTCTGCCTACTCTCAAGCTAACAGAATTTCTTTCATCCTAAACCTGCTTCCAACACTAGTAGCACTGTACTATGCCTTCCTTCATATCTGAACTCAAAACTTTACCAATACCTTTCGTCCTCTTGACATTAAACTCGCCTTTCGACAAACTAACACACTTCGTAGCAATCTAGTTCACACTGCTCCTCCTGCTTCTAATGCTGCTGGTGTCTACTCTATTTCCTGTTCATCTTGTCCTCTCCAATACTTTGGTGAAACTGGCCGTACACTGAATGACAGACTTAAAGAACACAAGAGAAGTGTTAAGTCTGCAGACACTAACAATGCTCTCTTCTGCCATGTGAGGGATTCTAATCATCCCATTGATTGGTCTTCCTCTAAAATAATCTTTCCTGCCTCTACACAGACGCCGTCTTGTTGACTGGGCTCTAATAGAGTCCTGGCTTTCTTGCTGCTGACTCTTGCCTTCCACACTATATACTCTAATGTTTTCTTGCTCTTATTCTTACGTTCCCATTCTTATACCCATTAATACCCCTTTCTTACAGTCTTCAGCCTCGTTATTGTGACCCATCGTCTTGATACTGATTCATGTTCAGCTCTAAAGTTAGTGTGTACTAGTATTATTAACTCTGAAGCTCTGTATTGCAATTGTTAGACTTCCATCTTGACCTCTAACGCAAGAATAATTACGATAGCCTGTTAGGAAATAATTTGAATATTATCATTTCTGAGTAGGTGTGGCACGGTGCATCACTCACTGCACTGCAACAACTCTCTTGCTCCCCCTAACAATGTCAAATCATAAATTTCACACTTTGCAATTGTCTCAGCAACTAAATGTTCTTGCTAGCCACTGACAGCACCAGAGAACAACACATCTGTGAACACCTCTGTGGTTGTGACCACACCTGTCACTCTCACTCTTCCTACACCTGTATCTCTCACTCTTCCTACACCTGTCACTCTCACTCTTCCTACACACACCTGACACTCTCACTCTTACACACACTCACACTATTCGTCAGAAATTGTCATGTGTGGGACGGATTGACTGTCAAGCTTCGAAACACACTTACACTTTTGTTCTTCAGACACACTCCTCGACGCTGTGTATCATGATACACTCAGTATATCCCTGAGTATATATCCCTATACATTCACTATATCACAATGTAACATTATAAACATGTGAAAATAGTGAGACATATTAATGAGCGTCTGAGGACCTGCTATCCTGTGATGAGGCTAAGTTAAATAACGTATTTACGTTATTTAACGTAATGTATTAACGTATTACGTTAATACGTTAGGTACTCTGTCTCTCTGTCTCTCTCTCTCTCCTCTCTCTCTCTCTCTCTCTCTCTCTCTCTGTCTCTCTCTCTCTCTCTCTCTCTCTCTCTCTCTCTGTCTTCTCTCTCTCTCTGTCTCTCTCTCTCTCTCTCTCTGTCTCTCTGTCTCTCTCTCTCTGTCTCTCTGTCTCTCTCTCTCTGTCTCTCTCTGTCTCTCTCTCTCTGTCTCTCTCTCTCTCTCTCTGTCTCTCTCTCTCTCTCTCTCTCTATATATTATAGAGTGTTGATAGTTTATTTGACCACTTCCTGACACAATACGTCCAGGTGTAGCATATTATGATTCACTTGATAATATTTCATTATGTAATTCAAGTCTGAAGTCAGTTTTGAATGTAATTACTTGATACAAAACCATATCTTTAATATAAGTATTATCATTATTTTTATAATTGTTATATTTATATTATTTTATTATTCATATTCAGGCGATGAGTCACAATAACGTGGCTAAAGTATGTTGACCAGACCACACACTAGAGGTGAAGGGACGACGGCTGTCGGTCCGTCCTGGACCATTCCAAGTCGATTGTGGAGAAATCGACTTGAAATGGTCCAGGACAAGACCGAAATGTCGTCGTCCCTTCACCTTCTAGTGTGTGGTCTGGTCAATATTTTATTATTATTTTAATGCGCTGAAAGCGGCTGCATCGTTTGATATGGATGGTTTGGAAATGAAAATACGACCAAGATAAAATATTCCCATCAAAAATATTCCCTCCAACTACTCCTTCTCCATTTCTAACACCAAAAGAATTTCCCCGAGCAGGAGAAACTAACTTTATACATATTGACTCCTCAAAATTGAACTAACAACATTAAACTTGGCAGCTGACGCAAACTTTGACAATACTCAGCTAATTTGTTCAAGTTCCTGCCCCGCGGAGCCGCCATCAGATTATTATGTAAACAGTACTACACGAAGTGTTTACCTTCTCAGCTGATCAGAATCTCTGACAGCTCTTTGAGCAGACTCTGACAGGAGCTGAGAACCCCCCGACCCGTGCTCTGAGAGCGCCCAGACTGTGCTTTGACCGGCACGGACGTCCCTCTTGAGCGCAGCGGTGCTCTGAAGAGCGCTCTAACAGGTACGGACAACTCTCAAGGCACAGAGAGCGCCCGGACACTCTTGGAAAGTGCTGTAACAAGTCCTGGAAACAAATCTCTGACGATAAAAGGTAAAAATGAAAAAATTACTGAATATGGCTACAGTCATACAGATGTAGACCTGCCATACAATACCCGCCACCCCAACAATGACCTGCCATACAATGACCTGCCATACAATGACCTGCCATACAATGACCCGCCTATGCAAGACCTCCCACACACATGACCCCATGCCATACAATGACCCGCCATACAAAGACCCCAGTGACAATCCACCTAACCATAGACCGCCGATCACATGATATACCTCGCACTGCAACCAGCTCAGAGAGTGCTAATAACGAAGCGTACTGGTACAAACGCACAATGAACCCCAGGCTTTATGCGACCGTAACGTAAGCACCAGTCCGAGATCCCTGGAGCAGCTGATCTACATGAGCACAATCGACTGAATCCACATCATACTGATCATAATCAAACTGAATACAATCGACTGAGAATGGTCTCAGACAGGACGAAACGTCGTCGTCCCTTCACCTTCCTAGTGTGTGTCTAGTCAACATACTTTAGCCACGTTTTGTGGACTGCATCGCCCTGCACAATCAACTTAATACCATAAATCAACGGCACTCTGGTGGATTGTTCGTGCAGTAGAGTGCCTCGTTGCCAACAGATATGGGCAAATTATTATCAGTAGAATGGAATGTTGTCACCAAATGATTCACATCTTGTAAAACAAATTGAGGGAATACTTGTTAGTAGCTTTTTTTATATTCAGCGACATTATAGATCCCCATGTTCATTAGGAATATTAACAAAATGATCGATTTTATGTGCCTTGTTGCCCCACGCCCACATCCGGTCTCCGACATTATTTTCATTTATTTCCTTCCCATTATCTTTGAATCAATGAGGGACTCAGATTCATTTTTTCACCCGCAGTGGCAGTGGATTGAGCGACACAGTAAATGTCCCCCACCGTCGCGTGATTTTTGTGTTGGTGTTTTTTTTTTTGCGATTTTTTTGTTTTTGTATCTGGTGGTTTTTGCTGTTTTTTTTCTCTCTTTTTTCTGTTGCGTGCTTTTCTCACCCCCCTCTTTTCTTTTCTCTTTCTTTTTTTTTGCCACTGTGTGCCAATTCTCTGAGTGGTTCGCCACCCGGCACATTTTGTTATTTTGTATTGCTACATGTTAATTTTACGATTCAGGCACACTATGTCCATCCCCCCATGTGTGCCGCCACACCTCACATGCGCGTTAGTCATCAATTATTTGCTGATATGAATATACAACATAAATATTGTGATTGGTTATAAATAGGAGCTGCATCCTATGTACCCCGGGTTTGTTTTAACGCCCACCGCGCGCTCAGACAGAGCGAACAGTTACTTATTTGTTCTTAGTTCATAATCAAATAAATTACATACAGCTGT
>WNGS01006636.1:1404752-1431167 GCA_020271785.1 Procambarus virginalis | reverse complement strand
ATATATTATATATATATATATATATATATATATATATATATATAATATATATTATATTGTCACGGGGGGTGGGCCGGGGCTCTGCTAGCACTCGGCTGCTAGGGGCTCGAAAGGCCGAATACTCAGCCCCTCCGACTCCCGGGATTCACCGGAGTCCTTGGTCCCACAGGAGAGGACCAGCAATGCCCACCTCCGCAGGTCTTTGCTTCACCACTGAAGGGTGCCACTGACTCACCTGGAAGCCCTTCAGTCAACCACAGGGGAAACTGCTATCAGCAATTCCGGCCTAGACCCCGTGGAGGAGTGAAGGAAGACTCGGCTTACTTTGTAACAATGACCTCCCTGAGTCTTGCCTGCCGGACAAAGAGGTTGCAGGAACTCCTTTCCCGCCTGTCTTCTCTATCTTTTCCTCAACAAGGTCGCCAGCTGGGTTATTATATCTGCACCCCAGCAATGCAGTTCAGTGGGTGTATTATTTATTGTTTGTTGCCAGTGTGTTGCTACTCCAAGACAATGAGAAATTCTATAGGGAACGTGATGTCCCCTAAATGGTACTATGATAACCCTCGTGTATGCTCAATAGAGAAATATAATAATAATAATAATGGAGGCACACTCAAACACAATAATAAAATGTGTGAATTTACTGATAGAATACATGAACACATATAAGTGACATAAGAGAATGATAAAATAATAATAATAACTCTGGAGATTGTCAGCAGAAACTCTTCTCTCACGTTCTCCAGGCTCCTTCAACTGGGCAGATAGACAGGAGTCACACACTCTCTCACAGAAAGGCCTCTTCACCACGTCGGCTCCTCTTCTTCACTGTCCTGCCATCCACACACACTGTCCTCTCTGACAGTCCGGACATAAGCTGCCCTGCAGCCTATTCTGCTACTAAAGCCTTAATATCCTATTTCCAATATATAAGTGAATATAATGGCCTATCTAGCCTACTTCACAAAGGGGGTAATGGGAGGGAAAATGATCTACCTAACAATCCTTGGCTCACGACGCCTGTCCCTCGATGGTGTGAGGATCCTATGCTTCCTGAGTCGATCCTCGGTGATCCAGGAACGTCCCCAGGTCCTCAGGTGTCGTGAAGCTCGCGTCTTCGCCGTTCCAATCCCTGGGGTTCACCTATCCCAATCCTGGTCCATCGATGGGCGCTGAGCTTATCACCATATTCACCCACCGTTCCTTCCACGAGGCGTTGCTCCTCGCCCTAGGAACGGTGTCGTCCCTCTAACAACCTCAGTGGATGTGACCCGGTCACAGCTATGCCTGCCCGCCACACCTCTTCCAGGCCTCACATCCAGCGTCGCCGCCCAGCGTCGTCACCGAATCTTTCCCAAGTTTGGCATTCTCTGCTCAATCAACTTGGTTCTTTTGCTTCCCAGAAGCGCGGGGTCTCCTATATATCAGGTGGGCTGCGATGGCTAGCTCTAATCCACTGAGAAAGGCATGTTTAACCTCCAATCCTTGAGAGCTGACAGAGGAGCGTCCTCTCCCCTTCGCTGTCAGGTCCATCTGACCATGGCGCCGCCCGGGTACTCGGTGACGTCACGGCGGGCGCTGATTGGTCGCCTGTGACCCGAGTCACCAATCCGCACACGGCTTGGCGTCCATTCTAAAGGTCATATCTGCAGTAGGGGATACTCTTTCATTTATATCCGCGGCCTCTTTCCCCTTACCTACAGACTTATAATGTAAGTTTCTCCCTGCGGGGCGGGAGAGTCGATATGACTCTTATAGCAGGCAACGAAAGAGATAGGAGAGGGCACCGTAACAATATATATATATATATGTTGTTTTAATCTCTTGACAAAATGTTTATCTCTTTGTCCAACATATGGAGCTCCAGGAAGCAAATTTAATTAAAATTATTAAGTAGAATTTTGCTTCCTCATGACACATAGTTTCGTTATGTTGATGATGTTTGAGAATATAAATAAAGACACAAGTTTATTTTAATAAAATAATCTTCCTCCATCCATTAAGTTTACGGTGGAAACTGAAGAAAAACCATTGATTACCATTTGAAATGTGTTAATTTATATATGTGAAAATAATTTCAAGTTTTCTGTATATAGAAAATCAACTAAAGTTAGGTTATACATACATATTTACTCATCTAAAGTTAGGCTATACATACATATTTACTCATCTAAAGTTAGGCTATACATACATATTTACTCATCTAAAGTTAGGCTATACATACATATTTACTCATCTCATCATCAAAATGTTAAACAAGCTTTATTTCGGTCAATACCTTTGAGGACTGTAAAGATATGTATTCCCGAGTGTATACATGATGAAATTAGTGACATATATAGTTTAGGTTTAAACTTAAAATACCCAAAGTTTTTTATTGACAAAGCCAGCCAAATTGTTCGTAATACTTTCCTTAGTTTAAAAAAGGAATAAGAATGGAATATATTACACTAATACTAACTGTAGGAACACCTTTTGTGTGGCCTCAGACCTCTATGTGTTTTAGCTATGTATTTTACATAAAAGCTTTGTGAAGTGTACTAACTTTTGACATATAGAAAGTTTATCATCAAAATTCAACAAATTCATCAATAGTGCCATTCCGTAAAGGCTCAGAGAGCACGTGACCAATGGAACGGAATAGTTCAAACAACCACATGAAACAGTACATGTACTAAAAGTTGACTCTAGCTCTAGAGTTTTGTTGAGTTTTATTGTGAACTCTACTGTAGAGCATCATGGGAGGTGTATCATGTGCTCTTTTATAGAGCATGTTGATACATATTCATACAGGGGACCCTTATGTGAGTGACAAGCAGGGGCGCTCATCTGTCACACAGAGGCGCTCATCTGACACACAGAGGCGCTCATCTGTCACACAGAGGCGCTCATCTGTCACACAGGGGCGCTCATCTGTCACACAGAGGCGCTCATCTGACACACAGAGGCGCTCATCTGTCACACAGAGGCGCTCATCTGACACACAGAGGCGCTCATCTGTCACACAGGGGCGCTCATCTGACACACAGTGGCGCTCATCTGTCACACAGAGGCGCTCATCTGACACACAGAGGCGCTCATCTGACACACAGAGGCGCTCATCTGACACACAGGGGCGCTCATCTGACACACAGTGGCGCTCATCTGACACACAGAGGCGCTCATCTGACACACAGGGGCGCTCATCTGACACACAGGGGCGCTCATCTGACACACAGAGGCGCTCATCTGACACACAGTGGCGCTCATCTGACACACAGAGGCGCTCATCTGACACACAGAGGCGCTCATCTGACACACAGAGGCGCTCATCTGACACACAGTGGCGCTCATCTGACACACAGAGGCGCTCATCTGTCACACAGAGGCGCTCATCTGACACACAGTGGCGCTCATCTGACACACAGGGTCGCTCATCTGTCACACAGAGGCGCTCATCTGACACACAGTGGCGCTCATCTGACACACAGGGGCGCTCATCTGACACACAGGGTCGCTCATCTGTCACACAGTGGCGCTCATCTGACACACAGGGGCGCTCATCTGTCACACAGAGGCGCTCATCTGACACACAGGGTCGCTCATCTGTCACACAGAGGCGCTCATCTGACACACAGGGGCGCTCATCTGTCACACAGAGGCGCTCATCTGACACACAGGGGCGCTCATCTGACACACAGGGTCGCTCATCTGACACACAGGGGCGCTCATCTGTCACACAGTGGCGCTCATCTGACACACAGGGACGCTCATCTGTCACACAGGGACGCTCATCTGACACACAGAGGCGCTCAGCTGACACACAGAGGCGCTCAGCTGACACACAGAGGCGCTCAGCTGACACACAGAGGCGCTCATCTGACACACAGAGGCGCTCATCTGACACACAGAGGCGCTCATCTGTCACACAGGGGCGCTCATCTGACACACAGTGGCGCTCATCTGACACACAAGGGCGCTCATCTGACACACAGAGGCGCTCATCTGAGTTCCGAGGCCTGCCACTGATTTCTCGTCTGAAGGATTGAACTGAACGCCCCTGATTCTCTTTCTTTTGTATTTAGTCCCAGGATGGTACCAATCAGGACACAGGGAGGGGCCACTCAGAACACAGGGAGGGACCACTCAGAACACAGGGAGGGACCACTCAGAACAGAGGGAGGGACCACTCAGAACAGAGGGAGGCACCAGTCAGAACACAGGGAGGGACCACTCAGAACACAGGGAGGGACCACTCAGAACAGAGGGAGGGACCACTCAGAACAGAGGGAGGGACCACTCAGAACAGAGGGAGGCACCACTCAGATCACAGGGAGGGACCACTCAGATCACAGGGAGGGACCACTCAGAACACATCGAGGGACCACTCAGAACTCAGGGAGGGACCACTCAGAACACAGGGAGGGACCACTCAGAACTCAGGGAGGGACCACTCAGATCACAGGGAGGGGCCACTCAGGACACAGGGAGGGACCACTCAGATCACAGGTAGGGACCACTCAGGACACAGGGAGGCACCACTCAGATCACAGGGAGGGACCACTCAGATCACAAGGAGGCACCACTCAGAACACAGGGAGGGACCACTCAGAACACAGGGAGGGACCACTCAGAACACAGGGAGGGACCACTCAGAACACAGGGAGGCACCACTCAGATCACAGGGAGGGACCACTCAGATCACAAGGAGGCACCACTCAGAACACAGGGAGGGACCACTCAGAACACAGGGAGGGACCACTCAGATCACAGGGAGGGACCACTCAGATCACAGGGAGGGACCACTCAGATCACAGGGAGGGACCACTCAGAACACAGGGAGGTACCACTCAGAACACAGGGAGGGACCACTCAGAACACAGCAAGGGACCACTCAGATCACAGGGAGGGACCACTCAGAACACAGGGAGGGACCACTCAGATCACAGGGAGGGACCACTCAGAACACAGGGAGGGACCACTCAGAACACAGGGAGGGACCACTCAGAACACAGGGAGGGACCACTCAGAACACAGCAAGGGACCACTCAGATCACAGGGAGGGACCACTCAGAACACAGGGAGGGACCACTCAGAACACAGCAAGGGACCACTCAGATCACAGGGAGGGACCACTCAGAACACAGGGAGGGACCACTCAGATCACAGGGAGGGACCACTCAGAACACAGGGAGGGACCACTCAGAACACAGCAAGGGACCACTCAGATCACAGGGAGGGACCACTCAGAACACAGCAAGGGACCACTCAGATCACAGGGAGGGACCACTCAGAACACAGCAAGGGACCACTCAGATCACAGGGAGGGACCACTCAGAACACAGGGAGGCACGACACACTATTCACACATGAACAATTTCCTATTATTTAAAACTATTTCCCTATGATATAGACTTTAACTTTAATACAAATTAAACCTATGGATTTTTTACCTGTCTGTTATGGACACTTCTGTTTACTTTTCACTTTAAAGTTTACACAGAAAAAACTTAATGGTTCGTGCCGGAATTTGAATGTAAAGAGCCTTCAAGTTTTGAGCTTCCCCCCAAAAAAAAAAATTAATAAAGTGTTTTAAAAAGTAGATATTTTTTTTTGTGAAAAAATCTGAGTTATATATCCATAAAATATGTGTTTTTGAACATTGTGATGAACGTGAAGTGATTTTGTCATTTTGAGTGAAACATATAGTGTGTTTCTATAAGTTTTTAGCGTGTTATTTGTGTGTTCAAGGTCGAGCTGTTAGCTCTTGGACCCCGCCTTTCTAACCCCCTGTTGGCAAATGTACTGACTCCCGACCAAATCTTTTCCAATATAATTTATTCTATATGTTTCTCTAACAACCCCCCCCCCAGGAAGCAACCCCGCAGCGGTTGTCTAACTCCCAAGCACCTATTTACTCCTTGGTAAACAGGGCCATCAGGGGAAAAATGTCTGAATTATTTGTTTCTGTCTCGTCCGGGAATCGAACCCGGGCCCTCAGGACTACGAGTCCCGAGCGCCGTTCACTCTGGGAGATCGTACTCGCCCGAGAGGACCTATAATGGGTCAGTGTGTATGCGTGTATGTTTGTGGGTGAGTATGCTACTGTGTGTATGATTGTGTGTATGTTGGTGAGTATAATACGCGGTATAATTCTGTGTCAGCGTGTGAGTGTGTTAGGGTACTCACCTAGTTGTGCTTGCGGGGGTTGAGCTCTGGCTCTATGGTCCCGCCTCTCAACTGTCAATCAACTGGTGTTAGTGTGTCAGAGTGTGAACCTTACAGGGAGGTTGTAAGTGTGTTAGTGTGAGTGTGTGGGTGTGTGAGTGTGTGTGTGGGTGTGTGGGTGGTGAGTGTGTGTGTGAGTGTGTGGGTGTGTGGGTGTGTGGGTGAGTGTGTGAGTGTATGTGTGAGTGTGTGAGTGTGTGGGTGAGTGTGTGGGTGAGTGTGTGGGTGGTGAGTGTGTGTGTGGGTGTGTGGGTGTGTGGGTGAGTGTGTGAGTGTATGTGTGAGTGTGTGAGTGAGTGTGTGAGTGTGTGTGTGTTAGTACATATTCCTTCGTTCTACTCCTACTCACTTTGATCATTGCTTCACTATGTACTCAGTCAGTATCTTTTATGATCTTGTACGTCGTTGTCATGTCCGCCCTAAGACTTCTTTCCCGACTCAACTATAATGCTCACATCCATCAGTCTTTCCTAACAGGTTGTACCCATTAACTCTGGAGCCAGTCTTATTATATATTTTTGGACCGTTTCTAGTTTTCTCTCCGTGATTCTGTAGGTTACGGCGCCATGTTAAAACATGTGTTTCACATAAACATAGCGATTCCAATGAATTTTTTTGCCTAAGTTCCAAGAGGTTATGCTGGCTCTCGCTAGCCTCGTTAATGCTGCTGGCGTGATGCTGCCTATAGATGCTGCTGGAGCAAGATTTGTGGGTACATGAACAACAAAATCTTTCTACGTTTGGGAAATGGAAAATTTGCCTACTCTTCATTATTTTCTGCACGTGAGTCCTTCTCATTGCCAATCCTATCCTCAAACTCTTGCATTTGTGTGGGTTATTGTCCATAGTCAGTTCTCAGTCTGTGTCTTGCGATTAGTTCGTCTTGACGAACTACTCGTCTTAGCTATATCAGAGTTATATTGCTATATCTGTTGCTTAGCTATATCGAGCTAGATATAGCTCGTCTTGGCTATATCATTCTTATTGGTTTAGCATCGTAAGTAGGCATGATAGTCGTAAGCTTAATGCTTCTCTTAGGTCAGTGTTTGGGGCATGATGGACCCTTGTACCATCCTTTGTGATGCTTGATTCTTCACCTCTCACCATTCTCATGTATCCCTCTTGTTGGGACTCTGTTTCCTTCCTGGAAGGTACTCCTCCTCCACCCACCTTAGTGTTGTTCTCTGTGGACCAACCTGATCCTCCAGTTTACAAGGGAGATGCTTTTAAAGAACAGTATCGAAAGATTTGTTGATAATCCGGCATAATAGACATTGTTTGGAGGTAGGCAAGGTCTGGCGTGTGGCTGTACTCGCCTAATTGTACTCTCCTAGTTGTGCTTGCGGGGGTTGAGCTCTGCCTCTTTGGTCCCGCCTCTCAACTGTCAGTTAACTGATGTACAGATTCCTGAGCCTACTGGGCTCTTTCTCCTCCTCCTTACTTGGAGCTGTGTGGAGGTGTCTGTGCCAGTGACACCTTCACACACCTTCACACACCTTCACACACCTTCACACACCTGTTTGTTTATGGACATTTTGTCGCAGCACTCTGATATGTTGGTTAAGCAGAATAATCTTTTGCTCAATCAACGTTAATCCTTTGAAACCAATTTCATGGTCAATGTGTAACACAAGTGTGAGTTTGTATGAGTCTTAACCAATTATTGATTTTGTCTCTATTAAAACCCCTCATAATATTCCTCATATTTCTAACAATGTCCCCAATTCTCGCTCAGGAAGAGCAAATGCTTAACCTTTCTTCCCAGTCTCCAAGGCAGGAGTCTTGTTCTTATATCTGACACTCGAATGACCGATAATCAAGGTTCTCTTACACTTTCCTCTTTGTGCTGTGCTCTCATGGTGGTGCTTCTTGGGTGAACCTCGAGAACTATGAACTAAACATTGTCCAAAGCAGAGAATACAATTGAGATCATTAAGATATGGGAGTCTTTCTTTAGCAGTCTTTCTGAGTTGCTTCTCCTTTGTGGCATTCTAAGCTGAGGTCTTTCTAAGGCTGTTCTCCTCCTTGGCTTTCTCCTGTGGACACAGCTGGCTTCATCAGCCCCAGTTCCTCACACAGAGAATCCTCCTGTGTCCACAGAGAATCCTCCTGTGTCCACAGAGAATCCTCCTGTGTCCACAGAAAATCCTCCTGTGTCCACAGAAAATCCTCCTGTGTCCACAGAAAATCCTCCTGTGTCCACAGAAAATCCTCCTGTGTCCACAAAAAATCCTCCTGTGTCCACAGAGAATCCTCCTGTGTCCACAGAGAATCCTCCTGTGTCCACAGAGAATCCTGTGTCCACAGAGAATCCTCCTGTGTCCACAGAGAATCCTCCTGTGTCCACAGAGAATCCTCCTGTGTCCACAGAGAATCCTCCTGTGTCCACAGAAAATCCTCCTGTGTCCACAGAGAATCCTCGTGTCTCCACAGAGCACCACACTGGCTTCTATATCTCTCATAACACTTCATTATCCGGAGGTTACAGAGCACAGGAAACTCACCACTGCTCTTGATCCTCCACACTGACGGAACAGCTGCATGTGACCTGCCCTATGCACTTCATACGTTAATTTTTCATGTTTTTTGTGAGGCCAGCCATTGATTTCTCGCCTGCAGGATTGAACTAGAACCCCTGATTCTCCCCCTAGTATTCAGTCCTAGGATGGAACCCCTCGGTACTCGCCACTGCTCGACAAACTGTTGCTGTAGATTGGCTTATACATTGTTAATTCGTTAGTATGTATCACCCAACTGAGCAGCAGAAGATGATACATAACAAGCAGGCTCTGCTGGACAACCAGGAGCTCTGTTGGACAACCAGTAGCTTTGCTGGACAACCAGTAGCTTTGCTGGACAACCAGGAGCTCTGCTGGACAACCAGTAGCTCTGCTGGACAACCAGGAGCTCTGCTTGACAACCAGTAGCTCTGCTTGACAACCAGTAGCTCTGCTGGACAACCAGGAGCTCTGCTGGACAACCAGGAGCTCTGCTGGACAACCAGTAGCTCTGCTGGACAACCAGGAGCTCTGCTGGACAACCAGGAGCTCTGCTTGACAACCAGTAGCTCTGCTGGACAACCAGTAGCTCTGCTTGACAACCAGGAGCTCTGCTGGACAACCAGGAGCTCTGCTTGACAACCAGGAGCTCTGCTGGACAACCAGGAGCTCTGCTGGACAACTAGGAGCTCTGCTTGACAACCAGTAGCTCTGCTGGACAACCAGTAGCTCTGCTGGACAACCAGGAGCTCTGCTTGACAACCAGTAGCTCTGCTGGACAACCAGGAGCTCTGCTGGACAACCAGTAGCTCTGCTGGACAACCAGGAGCTCTGCTGGACAACCAGGAGCTCTGCTGGACAACCAGGAGCTCTGCTGGACAACCAGGAGCTCTGCTGGACAACCAGGAGCTCTGCTGGACAACCAGTAGCTGTTGATGAACGAATATGAATATAAGAAAGATTATAAAGCTGATCTTATTGCTTACACAAGCACAGTTGGCTCCAGTAACGAGGTATTGTCTCGAGTGAGCCAAATGGGCTTGATATCGTACCAAAGTCATTTCTTGGTCCAAAACCTTTACGTATGGTCTTCGGAACAGACATTTGTTAGGGTCTTTAAGACTGTTTATGAGTGTAAACTGGCGAGCGGTTAACGGGTTCTTGGAGCAGGTTAATGCGTCGTGCAAACACAAGCACCAGACTTTATTGTGCTCAATCTCTAGTTCTTTAGTGGAAGATGCGAGGTGTTGCACCATTGCATTCTCTGCATCCCTTTCAATTTCTCACAGGTGTTTTCATGCACAATTTATATATATATATATATATATATATATATATATATATATGTATGTATATATGTATATATATATAATATACATTCAGGACATAGGCTGGTCGACCCCGACCAGCCTATGTCCGTCCCATACCACAGAGCAGTCACCTTGCCAAGTTGGTTGAGACAAGCCCTGGGCGTCTGGACTTTAGTATAGATCCAGATAGATGAAAAAAACATCTATTTCGTGTTCTATAACGAGGCTTGTTGAGCTTAGAGCTGCGGGCCGATGCTTGGGTTACAGCTTCCGTTACAGCTGACCTTCTGAACAGCTGGTGTGGCTAACTAGCCGCCAGTATTACCAGTATTGTAAAGGTCTGCACACTAGGGGGGGGGTTGTAACCTTACACTAATGGGATTATTTTTCATTTAGAAGCTGTTCCCTAATTACCAGACCTGGGGATGAGGAAGCGTCAATGTTGGGTGTGTTTTTGACACTCTGAGGAGAGGTTGTGGGAGGTTGTGGGAGGTTGTGAGAGGTTGTGGGAGGTTGTGGGAGGTTGTGGGAGGTTGTGAGAGGTTGTGGGAGGTTGTGAGAGGTTGTGAGAGGTTGTGAGAGGTTGTGGCAGGTTGTGAGAGGTTGTGGGAGGTTGTGGGAGGTTGTGAGAGGTTGTGGGAGGTTGTGAGAGGTTGTGAGAGGTTGTGGCAGGTTGTGAGAGGTTGTGGCAGGTTGTGAGAGGTTGTGGGAGGTTGTGGGAGGTTGTGAGAGGTTGTGGGAGGTTGTGAGAGGTTGTGGGAGGTTGTGGGAGGTTGTGAGAGGTTGTGGGAGGTTGTGAGAGGTTATGAGAGGTTATGAGAGGTTGTGGGAGGTTGTGGGAGAGGTTGTGAGAGGTTGTGGGAGGTTGTGGGAGGTTGTGAGAGGTTGTGATAGGTTGTGAGAGGTTGTGAGAGGTTGTGAGAGGTTGTGAGAGGTTGTGGGAGGTTGTGAGAGGTTGTGAGAGGTTGTGGGAGGTTGTGGGAGGTTGTGAGAGGTTGTGATAGGTTGTGAGAGGTTGTGAGAGGTTGTGAGAGGTTGTGGGAGGTTGTGAGAGGTTGTGGGAGGTTGTGAGAGGTTGTGGGAGGTTGTGAGAGGTTGTGGGAGGTTGTGGGAGGTTGTGAGAGGTTGTGGGAGGTTGTGAGAGGTTATGAGAGGTTATGAGAGGTTGTGGGAGGTTGTGGGAGGTTGTGAGAGGTTGTGAGAGGTTGTGGGAGGTTGTGGGAGGTTGTGAGAGGTTGTGATAGGTTGTGAGAGGTTGTGGGAGGTTGTGAGAGGTTGTGAGAGGTTGTGAGAGGTTGTGAGAGGTTGTGGGAGGTTGTGAGAGGTTGTGAGAGGTTGTGGGAGGTTGTGAGAGGTTGTGGGAGGTTGTGAGAGGTTGTGGGAGGTTGTGAGAGGTTGTGGGAGGTTGTGAGAGGTTGTGGGAGGTTGTGGGAGGTTGTGAGAGGTTGTGAGAGCTGTGGGTGAGTACAGTGAGTGTGTGAGAGTACACTGAGTGCGTGTGAGTGCGTGAGAGAACTCACTCAGGACATGGGGACAGGTTTTCATGGGAAAATTAGACAAAGGGAATTTTTCAAGTTTTCCTCAAAAATTTGCGTTTATGGTTGAATTACAGAGGTGGGTGAGGGGGGGGGTGCTGGGGTGGGGGGTCAGCCAGGTCCTCCTCCCCCACGTCCAGTCCCCTGGACGACCAGACCAACAATGTTGCAGAAAGTTGCAGAGTGAGAGTAACGTTGCGACAAGGCTGAACACGACAGCGTCAACTCCAATATAACCTTCACTCGTGCGCAGACTTGCAGAAAGTCTAAAAAAAAGTCTCACGCATACCCAGACTTACAGAGAGTCTAACGCCACACACACACACACACACACACACACACACACACACACACATACACATACACACACACACACACACACACACACACACACATGTCCAAACTTACTCAAAGTCTAGTGCAAAACTTTCGCTCGCGGGAGTTTTCAGAAAGTCTAACACAACCCTCGGACATACTCAGACTTACAAAAAGTCTAACACAACACTCGGACATACTCAGACTTACAAAAAGTCTAACGTAACACTCGGACATACTCAGACTTACAGAAAGTCTAACACAACACTCGGACATACTCCGACTTACAAGAAGTCTGACGCAACTCTATGATGTGAACCGATCAAAAGTCTACTTAGTAGACAGACTTCATTATAGGCTTCAGATAGACACATATAAGCCTATAACATTATCTATCACTCACTTTCCGAGAATATACAAACATCAAGTATTCACACTGTTGTTACTTGGGTTTTCCTGGTATACCATAGCATTCTTCTTCTGTTATCGAGTACTGACACTAAGTTTACTTCCTCACATGTGAGTCTTCTGTAGTCTGAGGGAATACCTCCCAGATCAACACCCGAGGATCACTGTGACTCGCATCATCTCACAAAAAAAGCTGTCCCATAACAGGCAATAAATTTCCAATAGTCTCCTTCCCATTGAATAAAGAACATTGTACCATTTTTCCCAGTGCTTCAAGACAGCCATTCTCTCTCCCATCGCTGCAACAGTTTCCATTAGACGTGAGACATAAAAGTCCCATTGGTCACTGTTTTGGTTCTCAGAGATGTGATGAGAAGTCACGTACCTGCCCAGGTAAGTCACCTTCAATGGGTTGAAGGTGACGAGGTGGTATGGGTGAGAGTGAGGGAGTAATATGGGTGAGAGTGAGGGAGTAATATGGGTGAGAGTGAAGGAGTAATATGGGTGAGAGTGAGGGAGCAATATGGGTGAGTGTGAGGGAGTAATATGGGTGAGAGTGAGGGAGTAATATGGGTGAGAGTGAGGGAGTAATATGGGTGAGAGTGAGGGAGTAATATGGGTGAGTGTGAGGGAGTATATGGGTGAGAGTGAGGGAGTAATATGGGTGAGAGTGAGGGAGTAATATGTGTGAGTGTGAGGGAGTAATATGGGTGAGAGTGAGAGAGTAATATGTGTGAGTGTGAGGGAGTAATATGGGTGAGAGTGAGGGAGTAATATGGGTGAGTGTGAGGGAGTAATATGGGTGAGAGTGAGGGAGTAATGTGGGTGAGAGTGAGGAGTAATATGGGTGAGAGTGTAGGAGTAATGTGGGTGAGAGTGAGGGAGTAATATGGGTGAGAGTGTAGGAGTAATATGGGTGAGTGTGAGGGAGTAATGTGGGTGAGAGTGAGGGAGTAATATGGGTGAGAGTGTATGTGTGTGTGTGTGAGTGTGTGTGTGTGTGTGTGTGTGTGTGTGTGTGTGTGTGTGTGTGTGTGTGTGTGTGTGTGTGTGTGTGTGTGTGTGAATGTGTGAGTGTGTGTGTGAGTGTGTGTGTGTGAGTGTAGAAAGTTAAGGATATTGGCAAAAGTTGTCAGTCGTGTGCTTATCAGATCTACACTTACCAGATGTACATATGTAAGATATGTAGCCATCATATGTACATATGATAGCTATACATTTTGGTACATATGTATATATATATGTACCCAAAATACACATTCCAATTGTACACTTTCTGGGTGTAGACTCTCCAAGTGTTGCAGCTGTTCATCTTACGACCACTCTGCTAGTGTTGACAACACTCAAACAATATTTAATTGCAGATAGATAGCTGTTGATGATAACTGCGTGACGCAAGTTGCGTCAGAGCTGTTGATGCTGCGTGACGCGATGCAACATGGTTGTGGGTGTCAACTGCATGCCATCAACACGACTCATATCAACAATGTCTGCCATTGTCATACCCATTGTTTTACTCTGGTGCTTCAGTGTAAACAAAGACTGTAATTGCCTTGTTGTTAGCTGTGCCCTTGACGAGGGAGTAGTGTGGGAAAAACCTGCTGGGATTGATATAAGAGGAGACTACCAGGGACTTGTACTGAACTAAATTAAAAAATGACTGTATGCAAATTAATTCAACTAAAATCTCTAGCTAGGGTTGTAAATCCTAGCTCCTCTTTTCCTAATGACAGATAATGGGCTGTAAGGGGCAGGTGGGGTGAGTGAATTAGTTGATAGGTTGATTGCAGTTCCACGTCCACCTGCCAACAGGTATCTCACATCAGCTTGTATTTTATACAAGGATAAGATTTTATAAATTCAGTTATATAACTGAACACTGGCTCTGTTTAAATCAGAGATTTAAACATACACAGTCTAGCCTAGCACCTTAGCAATTAACAGCCAATACATTTATACTATAAACAACTTAAATTGTAAATTGTAAAGTATGATAAATGACCTTAATGTATGGTCTGAGTACTGTTACTGAGTACTAAAATTATATTAAATTAAATGAAATTATATGATTACTTAAAAAATAACTAAGCAAGCAATTGTTAACTTAATTTATATATTCAAGTATATGCAATGTATATGATCAATGTATATGATCAATGTATATGATTAAATACAGTCAGCTTGTTGAATCTCTTCCTACACTCTGGACACTCATGAGTATTTGTTTACTTATTGTACCAACTTTTCTGACAGTGGACACTCATGAGGTTCAGAGCTTGGATAAGATTCTGCTGTACCACAATATTAATAATAAACTCACAGAAATATGAGGCGTTGCCTCGCCTTTTTACCGAAAGACAGATTTATAGAATATTAAAGTCACAAGCATACAATTGGCCAATCATATACCAAAATAACATTCAATATACTTCTCTGCCAGTCGGGTGCCTGTCTGACAAGTGTGCCAGACTGAGTAAACTCTCTTGGCGAGTTTAGGCACGATATTTTATAAAACAGCGTTGCTGTATGATGTACTAGTAGCGTTGCTACGGATATTAACTGCGTTGCAGAAGAATGATGAAGATTAGGGATGAGATATTAGGGATGAAGGAGGTGGAGACTGCATCACCGAGTGCTCCACTTCACTCTTATTTTACATAAATGTTCTAGGATTTTCCTTGTTGATATATTGTCCAGGTACTCCCCCAGTTCTAGAGAGTGTTCACTGGTGATAATGATATTAGATAAGGTGTCCTAAGCCAAAAATGTTCGCTAAGGGACCGTCACGTGTACACTGTTGTGTAAACATACGCGTTCTGCCCGCGGGCTGTGGTGGGCGCTTCTCTCCCGAGATGCCCCCCCCCATCCCTTGAACGGGGTAACTTACACTGAATATCGATTGATTATTTTTACAGTCTAGACTTATGATTGAGATAAGATGTGATTATAATAAAATATGATATAGGATTTAAAGATTATAAGTAGTACTTGATAATACCACTGACTCTTAATAAGGATTCGATTTTATCTCTACCGGATACTACGTCAGTGTTCCAACAAATTTTTAATTAACGAATCCTTCTAGAAGCTTCTGGATCCTTGGGAGATCATGCACAAAGTCACGTAGGCATCTATAGGGCCCTATGGCGTACGTGATCATAGTGGCATTGTCATCTAGGATCAAGCTATGTTGTGAATCTATTGTGATTCTGATATGATATAGATTTGATATAGATATGATATAGATATGATTTGATATGATATTGATATGATATAGAAATAATACATTTCTTAGATGATTATTAGATATGGTGGGTAAAAATTTCCCACATCTTCCAGAGGGAGAGAACTGGCACAGAGTCCAATACTAAGGACAGTAGTAACCATATGTATTTATTTACTCTCCATCGGATTGATAATACAAGTGCAAATTTTGCTTGCACTTTTGTGCGGCTGTCCGTTGTGGACGATTGTGCCTGTTAGGAGTCTGTGGGTCATGTGTAGTTAGAAGGTCTTGAGGTCTCTCAGGATCTAACTGCAGCTGGCTCACTGATTCCATGTGGATGAGTTTGTCCAATGTCTTCAGGGAAGTTGTTCCTTTAGACAGGATCTTGACTATTCTCAAAATCCCCTGGCTATCTGGATGGACTGAGACAACTTTACCTAATGGCCAGTCAGCCCTAGGGCCATCACTGTCTACCAAGACAATATCGCCAGGTTGGAGATTAGATATATTATGTGGGACATTGGCCCCATAGTGATGTTCTCGTAGAGATGTAAGATATTCTTTTGTCCAAACATCATTCCATTTTTGGATTATGCTGGACAGATGCTTATACCCCTGAACCAACTCGCTCTGACCCACATATGAGGGATCTCTGATCTCATCATCCACTAGAGATGGTACTGGAGTCAGAAGTCTTCCATACATTAGGTGTGCAGGACTTAATGGCTCATGTTGAGTAGGATCATCAGACAAGTAAGTCAACGGCCGGTTATTCACCCTTGATTCTATTTCCGTGATTACTGTCTGGAGTTCTTGAAGATTGATTTTCTGACGGTGTAGAGATTTTCTCAAGGATCTTTTGACAGTTCCTATTAACCGTTCATAAAATCCTCCGTGCCATGGGGCTCTTGGAGGGATAAATTTCCATCTGCAATGACGCTGTTCCAGTGTGGAAGTAACTGCAGGATGGGAACAGATTTCCCGTAGACATGCTTCTCCAGCTACCAAGTTTGCTCCGTTGTCTGAAATCATCAGCTTGGGGCATGATCGGCGTGCTGCGAATCTGCGGAAAGCTTGAATAAATGATTGAGCAGTCATATCGGGTGTTACCTCTAAATGTACTGCCCTGGTGGTAGCACAGGTGAACAGACAGATGTATGCCTTGATAGGTTGCTTATCTGGAGTCCCTGTTAGATATATTGCTCCTGTATAATCTACTCCGGTCGTTTCGAAAGGATGTAGATGGACCACACGTTCCTTTGGTAGGGGTGGTGGCCCTGGATAAGAGCAAGTTTTTGCATCGTACCTTCGGCATATCATGCAATTTTTCAAGATTGATTTGACTGACTGTCTTCCCTGAGGAATCCAGTACTGTTGTCTGATTTGTGTGAGTGTGTCTAACACTCCTCCATGTTTGATGATTTGTTGATGTGTATGTAACACAATCAACCTGGTGATCCAATGATTTTTTGGTAAAAGCCATGGATGCACGGTATCTAGATTGACATCTGCGTGTTTAAGTCTCCCTCCACAACGCAGAATGTTGTGATTTTCTTGGTCTATCCACAGACCGAGATTGTGTTTTAACTTATGCGGAAGATTTTCATAGTTATTCCCATAAGTTTCTCTCTGGGCTTGTCTTACCCAATAGATAAGTGCATCAGGAAAAGTGTATTTTATACCTTTTTTCCTGAGATATTGAAACACGTTCTGTGTTACATTGATTAATTTGATGAGCGAGGAGTAACGAGTACAATCCAAGACTGATATTTGAGCTTGCTGCCTGGTGGTAGTTATGGTTTGTGTCGTGATGACGTGCGGCTTTTGTTCAGGCCAACTGCCATTCACTAACCATCTAGGCCCATAAAACCAAATATCTGCCTTTGCAAATTGTTTAAACGTCATACCTCTTGATAAGAGATCAGCTGGATTATCTTTTGTTGGTACATGCAACAATTGAAAGCCTGCGGAAATTTCTTTAATTTCCGAGACGCGATTTTTTACATAGGGAGTCGGACAGTTGTCGTTTCGTACCCATTGTAAAACAGCTTCATTGTCAGACCATATAATGACATCTTTGATGTTCATGGTAGACAAGACTTGTTTGATATGCACAGCTAAGCGTGTGGCTGTTAGCAGTGCTGTTAGTTCCATCTGAGGCAAAGTCCTCTTTTTTAATGGAGCGACTCTGGCCTTAGAGGTGATAAGATATGATTGATTAGAAGTCACTAAGTAAGCACAAGCTCCAAAAGCTTTGGCTGACGAGTCTGCGAATACATGTAGTGTTACTTCATCATTTTCCTCGACTATGTGTCTCGGAAAGATTATCTTTTCGACTAAAGTTTGTTCTTGAGCCATTTCCATCCAAGCTTTTTGTAACTGGAGTGGTAGTGGATCATCCCAACCAACTTTAGACTTCCAAGCTTCTTGCACCAGTAAACGCCACTTGATAGTTAAAGGATTTAGTAGACCAAGTGGGTCAAATACTTTGCTAACTTGTGAAAGCAAATCCCTTTTTGTAGCAATGCAATAATTTACTGGCACGGATTTGATCGAGATCATGTCCGAGATTAAATCCCACTCCATACCTAACACCTTTTGTGATTCTGGTACGTGATATTCAGGGTAATCTCTTGCTATTTGATTATTCAATGTTGCATTATTAGAGGCCCAAGATTGTAGTGGCATGTTGGCACCTTGTAGCTCCTTGTTGGCCTCTTGATATAATTGTAACAGTTCAGTAGTACTGTTAACTGTCCCTTGAAAATTATCTACATATAGATTCTGACTGATTTCAGCCTTATAGGGACTTGATGATTTTTCAGATGAGTATCTAGAGTTGCTTGCAACAGAAATGGACTTGAAGTCGCGCCGAAAAGAACTGAGGAGAATCTGAAAGTCACTATAGGACTATTGATATCTTCTGGGTTCTCTACCCATAGAAACTTAGTGAAGTCTCTATCTTCTTCCTGCAAGCCGACTCTTAGAAAGGCCTTACTTATATCTGCTGAATATGCATATTTATTAAGTCTAAACTTCAACAGTATGTCATACAATTTCTGAGTTAGACTTGGACCTGTTTGCAAACAATCATTTAGACTGGTTCCTTGGGGTCCAGATTTAGAGCTACAGTTAAAAACTATCCGTAAAGGAGTTGTTTTTGATTCTCTCATTACAGCCATGTGTGGTAAAAAATGGCCTGTTTGCTTATTGTCGTGTTTCACGACTTCTATGAATTTATTCTTAATTGTTGAGCTATAATCTCATGATAGAGTTTTAAATGCTCAGGCCTTTTTCTTAGCTTTGCTAATTGAGATTTAAATTGACTATAAGCCATGTGATAATTGGTAGGTAAGGTTTTATGGTTGATTTTCCATGGTAGCCTTACCCAGTACTGTCCATCATGATACTGTACAGTTTCTAAGTACTGATTGTATGCACAGACATCATCAGGACTTGGTTGATCAGGAATTATTCCTATAGCATCAAGTTCCCACAATTGATGTACAGATTCCAATCCATCATCAATCATGTGGGGGATTTTAAGTGGTGATTGTTCTTTGCCTAGTCAGGCCATGATTACAGTTTCTGTATGATGTGATTTTTCAGGAGTTGAAGGTTCAAGATCTAGTATAGGTCCTGTCAACAATATGCCTCCTGCTGATTTGAGTATTTTCATACCCATACATTCTTCTGACAGAATGAATTGATGATAATAGTCAGCTCCAATCAGGATTCCGATATCTCCTATGTAATCAGAATCGAGCCGAGGATCTGCTAATTGAATTCCTTTTTCTTTTAGGAATTTAATTGTGGCTGCCAGACCAGTCACTTCCATTTCAGTAGGAATTTTATCAACTACTATGGCTTCGACTGTCCTTTGGGATGTACCTAGGCAGACAATGAGTTGTACTACCGGAAAGGTTCTACGACCTGAACTGGTAAAAAACCCTGATATGGATGTAGATACTTGCTTTGAAGATTTAAGTTGTAAATCTTCTGCCATCTTTTTACTGATGAAGGTTTTCTGTGAACCCTGATCAAAAAAGCCTCTAGTTTGAATACAAATTCCTTGATTGCACAGTTCTAGCTGTGCTGTAGGCAATATGGCAGTTGTAACAATTTCTGTATCTGAGGCATTGACATTACTCATTACTGTACAGAATTGTACTGCTGTTGTGGTATCATCTTTTGGCTTTGCCTGAGATGCAGATTGATTATTGGAAGTCTGTGATCTGGATTGAGTGTTGATATCACCACAGAGTGCTGTGTGATGTACACTTTTATGACAATATTGGCAGTTCTGCAATTGAGTGTTACACTCACTTGTATCGTGCTTCCGTAGACAACGGATGCACCTGTTCAGAGATTTCAGTCGATTGATTCGACTGGCACGGCCTTCATAAACTGTGCATTGATAAATGCTATGTGCTTCTTGACAGAATAAGCATCTTGGGGCACTTGCTGCTCCTTTTGTCTTATCTGTCTTGGGAGCTTGATTTCCTACAGTTCTGTTAACTGTGGGGATATAGCATAAGAGCCAACATTACTCTTTTTCCACTTTGCAGAAGAGGAGTTTTGTTGCCTTGATTTTGACTGCCAGTTTGGACATTTTTGTTTTTGTCCGTGGATTCACTTTTAGTGATTTTTTCTTGTGATATGATATTTTTACAAATATAATACTTGTAGGTATGTAATTACATGCAAGTAGGTCATACAAGCATGTAACACTTGTACTCCTCCAAGGATTTCCTTAAAGGATGAATTGTATCTGTAATAATGTGTATCTACATTATTCATGATGTGATGAAGCATTTTGCTTTTTCTTTTCTCGGCTTTGCCTTTTCTATTAAGTAAGTCTCTTTGAGACGCTTGATTGCCTTCAGATTTTCTGAGGCTGCTTTCACTCCAGTGAAAGCATGAGATTAGGTGATCAAGACTATATTCTTGGATTAAGATAGTTATCTTAGATGGATGATAATACTTGTATTGACATTGTCAATGGGCTGTTAGCCTTTCAGATTGTAGATTAGTGATGAGGGGCTGTTTAGCCATTCAGATTGTGATGTGAGATTAAGATTGGTCTTAATCCCCAATGGTAGACTATTGTAGCCAAGTGATGATGACATTTGTCTATCACCTGATTTAAATGGTCTGTAGGCTGTAGATTCAAGTGATTTTTTAGACACTTTGTGTCCTTTTCTTTTTCAGCTGGTGGAATACTGTTAGTCATTTTGACCTTTTCCGAGTTTCGGAGATTCCGAGATATTTTCTTTTTTCTGATAAATATGTATGATGTTAATGTGTTTTGATAAATGAGCTTTCCTGTCTACTTAGGTAATGATTCCAAAGATCGTCCTTCATTTCCTCCCTGGAATCTGGTTGTAGCAGGTGTTCAATTATCAAAAGTACTGTGATAATTTGATTTGTGACCCGAATGCACCAAGTTGGTAAATCCTGTAATAATTTTTAAAAATAGTAAATGTCACTATTTTTGCAAAGTTATTACAAGATCTGTTACCCTAATAGTTGCTTGATAAAATACAGTAGAATGCCTACTGGTTTTACCTGTAATAGGGTTTGATATAGTTGATTATGGATAATTTGTAATGAAATGCTCTTACAGTGATAAACTCTTTTTTTTAAAGAATATTATGTAATGAGCAGCTCTGAAAATCAGTTGATTAGAGATAATGCTAGATAATACACTTAAATATGTATGTATGTTACCACAAGTGAGGTAGATAATAGTATATTTGATTAAGATGCAGTTGTCTTTGACACTGATAGATTAAGTACTGTGGTTTCTTAACACAGAACAGTATTAATATGCTATGACTGCTTACTAGTTAATGGATATGGTGGCTTTAGCCACTGCAAACAATTTGCTTACTTAGATATATAGCTATGATAAATATTGGCTGATAGCTAGGTTAAGTTAGAATATGTAAAAATTATTCCAATGCAAAATCAAGAAGTTTCTTATGTATTTGCTGGAATAATATAGTCTAGTTTCTAGACTATCTAGGTTTAGGAATAATTATCTAGGTTCGAAGGACCAATAATGTGGGAAAAACCTGCTGTGATTGATATAAGAGGAGACTACCAGGGACTTGTACTGAACTAAATTAAAATTTACTGTCTGCAAATTAATTCAACTAAAATCTCTAGCTAGGGATGTAAATCCTAGCTCCTCTTTTCCTAATGACACATTGTGGGTTGTAAGGGGCAGGTGGGGTGAGTGAATTAGTTGATAGGTTGATTGAAGTTCCACATTCACCTGCCAACAAGTATCTCACATCAGCTTGTATTTTATACAAGGATAAGATTTAATAAATTCAGTTATTTGACTGAACACTGGCTCTGTTTAAATCTGAGATTTAAACATACACAGTCTAGCCTAGCACCATAGCAATTAACAGCCAATACACTTATACTATAACAATACAACAATGTAAATTGTAAAAGTATGATAAATGACCTAAATATGGTCTGAGTACTGTTACTGAGTACTAAAATTATATTCAATTAAATGAACTTATATGATTACTTAAAAAATAACTAAGCAAGCAATTGTTAACTTAATTTATATATTCAAGTATATGCAATGTATTTATATTCAATGTATATGATTAAATACAGTCAGCTTGCTGAATCTCTTCCAACACTCTGGACACTCATGAGTATTTGTTTACTTATAGTAACAACTTTTCTGACAGTGGACACTCATGAGGTTCAGAGCTTAGATAAGACTCTGCTGTACCACAATATTAATAAACTTTCAGAAATATGAGGCTTTGCCTCGCTTATAACCGACAATCAGACTTATAGAATATTAATGTTATACTAGCATTCAATTGGCCAATCAATACGCTACTGTAATAACATTCAATAAACTTATCTGAAGCCGGGTGCCTGTCTGACAAAGTGTGCCAGACTGAAGAACTCTCTTGGCGAGTTTAGGCACGATATTTTATATTACAGCGTTGCTGTTTGATGATCTAGTAGCGTCGCTACGTGATTTGGACTGCGTTGCAGAAGATAACAATGAAGATTAGGGATGAAGGAGGTGGAGACTGCGTCACTAAGTGCTCCACTTCACTCTTATTTTACATAAATGTTATAGGATTTTCCTTGTTGATATATTGTCCAGGTACTCCCCCAGTTTTAGAGAGTGTTCACTGGTGATAATGATATTAGATAAGGTGTCCTTGAGCTGAATAATGTTCGCTAAGGGACCGTCACCGTTCACAGTTGTGTAAACAAACGCGTTCTCCCGCCGGCGTGTGGTGGGCGCTCTTGCTCCCAAGATGCCCCTCCCTCTCCCTTGAGAGGTAGCTTTCAATGAATATTGATTGATTATTTTTACAGTCTAGACTTATGATTGAGATAAGATGTGATTATTATAAAATTAGATATAGGATTTAAAGATTATAAGTAGTACTTGATAATACCACTGACTCTTATTAAGGATTTGATTTTATCTCTACCGGATGTTACATCATTGTTCCAATAAATTATTAATTAACAAATCCTTCTAGAAGCTTCTGGATCCTTGAGAGAACATGCACAAAGTCACGTAGGCATGTATAGGGCCCTATGGCGTACGTGATCCAAGTGGCATTGTCATCTAGGATCAAGCTATATATAATGAATCTATTGTGATTCTGATATGATTCTGATATGATTCTGATATGATTTTGATATGATATAGATATGATATAGATATGATATTGATATGATATAGAAATAATACATTTCTTAGATGATTATTAGATATGGTGGGTAAAATTTCCCACAAAGGATTACTTTCTATAAACTTCCGAAATTGTGTTTCGTTTTCAAACCCTAGTTCCTGAGCCAGCTTATTTACTCTGTCAACATGTGCTTTATAGAGTTTAAATGGATATTTCGAAGATAAATGTTGTTTCAGAGCTTCGTTTTCTTCTGCATTTAGAAGAGGAGAATTGTATTCTCCGTGTAAAAGAGATTCTATAAATTCTTTGGACTGACTATAAGATTTTAGGTGAAGGTTGTCATGGACAGATGCAATAAAGGTCTTAGCTTTAAGATTTGAACCTTCAATATCTTTGGATATATCAGCCAAATATTTATTTGTAGTAGTAAATCCCCGTACTTTCTTCACCCAGACTCTGAGAGAGACGCAGCAAGGGTTGAAGACCCCGGTCAATTTCTTGTACTAATGCTTCGGTCATTTAATATTCTATATTTTGTTTTTGAATTAGAAATTCTTCTCATTTTATTTTTAGCCCGTCATAAAATTTCTCCTATTAGATAAAAAATGGATGACAATTTTATTAATCAAATATTTCGTAAATTTTTGAATGACAGTGACTTGGAATGAATAAAACAAGAATTCAACCGTCCTGTTATTAATCCACGTACACAAAGAGAAATTATTACATACGTTGAAGAGGATCAAAATGAGGAGAGTGAGAGAAATACTGTAAGAGGACAACCACGACAGCTTAAAAGGCGACTGTTACTTAACCCTTCTAGCTTAAGGAATTACAAGTGTACTCTGGAAAAATTCGGCTGCTTTAAACTTAGATGGGTTGGTCGTGAAGCCCTCGTTACCCCCGATCTGATAAATGATTACAATGTGTATCTGAATCGCGATGCCAATTTGAAATACATGACACGACTAACCAACGTTCCCACACTCAACAAGTATATCGTGGGTCCCATTCTGGCGCAAGAAATGCGCCTGCCCCGTACTGCCGACAAATTGCGCCCTAATAATAAACCTATTTTAGACAGCCGTTTGATTGCTCAAACCGTTAGTAGAATTTGGAATTTTTCTCAGTCTGAACACTCATATAAAATTCTACTAATATACCATTCAGGTCTGCGAGCCAAAGAAGCCAACAACATAACGTATCGTAATGTGATAGATTCTTATTACCCTTCCACACAAACTGTAGTTTTGCCGGTAGTGTACAGTAAACACGGTAAGGATCACAACATTCCCTTGTTGAAAGGTGGTGCTTCCACTTTTTTTATTCAATACCTCATTCCATGTGTTAATAATAAGATGTTACGATTGACGTTACTTAAACATCCGAGAACCAGGGTAGCTGATCATTGGGATAAACCCATTTTTGACTCCAGTTACCTGAGTACACAAAAAGTTTTAAAAACTTATCTCTGGAAAATCGCCAAAGAAAGAAACCAGAAACTATCCCCAGATGAAGAATATAACGTCAAGGAAGAGTTAAGAGGCGCGGGACTCCATTCCCTCAGAGCTGATTTTGCCACGCGTTCTTTTAACAGTCTTTCACATCAGTTGGGTAAGAATCATATTTTACCTTTCAAAATTATCAGTGAAATTCTGGGACATTCTAATACTAAAATTTTTTTGAGAAGTTACGTTAACCAGGGTGAAACAACAACAATACCAACACCAACAATCTATGAGGGAAATAATGGCTCAGAGGAGGAATTTGGTAATGATGACAATGAAGAAGTTCATAGATCACTTATTAACGACGAAACTATTCACTGGGGTAGCAATGCGCGCCTTACCATGCGACAACGTTATCGACACATGAATGTCAATACCATTATTAATTTGGAAGATAATACTCATCCTTTGGCCACAACACAAGCTTTAACACCACCCCTGACACATTTACAGTCATTATCATTACCTGACAATATTGCTCCTAATATTAATAATAATATTCTTAATGATATACCTTCAACTACTACTACTATTACTACTTCAACTAGTTCTAATACTACTATGGCTATTACTACTACTAATACTACTACTCCTACTGCTACTACTATTAATAATAATAATAATAATAATAATAATAATAATAATAATAATAATAATAATAATAATAATATAACTAATAGAATTGTTTATCTTTAGCGCTGTCAACATTACGTTTGGTTTTCACTGGGAGAGAGTGGGACAGAAAGGTGTTATATTTTTATGTTTAACAATTGATTAAATATTATTTTTTTTTTTTTTGTTCACGCTCAGGGTTGTTAAATAAAGAACAACTCTATGAACAATAAACTGAACTATATCATCTGATAATATTAAACTATACCTATCTTTATTATATATATATATATATATATATGTCGTACCTAGTAGCCATAACTCTCAGCCTATTATGCAAGGCCCGATTTGCCTAATAAGCCAAGTTATCATGAATTAATATATTAAATCTATTTTTTTTTCTTATGAAATGATAAAGCTTCCCATTTCATTATGTATGAGGTCAATTTTTTTGTATTGGAGTCAAAATTAACGTAGATATATGACTGAACCTAACCAACCCCTGATTTATATATATATATATATCAGGGGTATATATATATATATATATATATATATATATATATATATATATATATATATATATATTATATATATATATATATATATATATATATATATATATATATATATATGATGTCTGTGTGTGTGTTTAAATATGACCAAAAAAGTAAGATTAATAATTCTAACACGAATTCTCTCAATATTTCTTATGTTTCTTTTCACTGTCAATGGTAATTCAAAAATCAATTCTCCAAAATTCATTTTTTTTCTAGTTTGATGCGACACTTGAACGCGTTTCATAATAGCTTATTACATTTTCAAAGACTTTAGTTTACACACACACAACTATAACCTGCAAACACTAAACAGAGTTTCTACTATGCTATCATTTAAACAGCTTTCATCTTATATACCTGCATTTGGTGAGGTGATATGTTACACCAGTTTTGGATGAGGTGAACAAAACTTTCAGCACAAGACAGAACACGGTGCAATGGTATAAATTGGGTAAATTAAGGGAAGAATGGAAGTAACTGCAAAGGGCCTATTGGCCCATATTTTCTTGATGCTTCTATATTGTGCGGAGTCTTGA
>WNGS01006636.1:1375770-1395937 GCA_020271785.1 Procambarus virginalis | reverse complement strand
TATAAATCGATCCATTAATGTAACATCCCTTGGATGTATGTACCTTACCTGAATAAACATATTTATTTATATTTATTTATTTATATTCGAGAGAACTATCAGCTTGCCGTTTACTGTACTCCCGTTGTATCTCCAGGTCACGTTTTCTTGCTTCAAGCTGCTCCCTCTACCTCTCACGGAGTAAGGCAACCTCTTCTTTCTTATCTAGAGAGCTTCTTTCGCCAGGGCCGCCTCTCGTTCCTTGTGTTGTAGAGCTTCTTTTGTTGTTCCCGCTCGATCTTCGCAAGTTCGAGCTTTAGCTTCATAGCTGCCAGAGCATGTTCATCTGTAATATAATAGTTTTTGTGAGCTTCAGAGTCTATCTTTCCTTCATCTAAGAGGTAATCCAAGATAAATTGTGCAAGTCACTTTTGTTGGCTCCATGGGGAACATCTAGTTGATACTCGTGTGCAAGAGTTTGTAATTCGGTCTTCTTGGCACGAATTAAGTTCCCTATTTCACCTGCTGGATCGTTACGAAAAGCTGGGAGACGAAACATGGTGAAAATAGCAAATAAATGTACAATGAATATACTTGTGATATGGTAAGTGTCAGTAACAGGATGACGTGGCAACTGGTAACTATCCTGTGGAATTTTAATCGTTAACAATTAACGTTAGTTTTAGTATGGTAAATGGTTAACCAAAAGCTCAGGAAATCTTGTACCCGGTACTCAATGTAAGAGAATAAGGGCAAGAAAATCCTACTAAATAAATGAAACTGATAGTTTCTAAAACAAATGAAACATTTAATTGTTTCAAAAGCGAATAAGGTAGTCCAAGAATGTAGGCATACCGTGCCGAGTCTCTATAGGACAGAAGCAAGGGTTTTCCCACTAAATGAAATATGATACTTACAGAATTAGCGAACTTTGTGCTCTGAAAAAAGAAAGCTAATTCCCTACCTAAGAAAATATCATCATCTCTAACCGACGTGTAGGGGTGCGAGTGTCAACTGGTGAAGAGAACTGCTGTTGAGGTCCCAACTCAGCAACTTAGTCCGTGCTAGAGGAACTATGGCCCTCTGTATCCTCCTTCGGTCGGATTGCAGAAGATAGGGTGCTTTGACCCGAAGACAAATCAAAGTACCAGGGTACCAAAATGTTGATCTGTCTAAGATTGAGAAATATCCTAGGGACAAAAGGTGGAAAACACGAGTAATAACACTGAGGGAGGGATGACCAATTAATAGAATGACTGAGGCCTTCAGTCACCACGTAATCCAAAGTTATCCAACACTCACAATATACTACTCTCGGAATGCACAAAATACACAGCACCATATAAATATGAAAAGTAATGAAAATATTGAAAAGCAACTGTATCAAAGCCAAGTACACTTACCACAAACTGATGTTCTAGTACTAGTAGCTGAGTGAAGCTCCTTGGACAGGTCCCCATTAAATGTGACGGGAAAATGAAGGAGTGTAGATGTTCGGCAGTCCTCCTAATGCCTGGTGTCAATGCCTATCACATTTACAAAAAAAAAAGATAGACTGCTTGGCTTTTGTCTGTGGTAAAGTAAGGGAAGACACAAACAGATAGTATGAACAATGAAACATTAATTAAATGGAAAACAAAGTTATGAGCAAAATGAATCCTTTGGCTATGTACAGTGCAAACAAACAAGTCAAAAAATATAACAAAAATTAAGAACAGGGATGAATTACTCTAGGAATAATATAAAAACAAAATGAAATAAAGAGGTGCTGAGAATAAAGCGCTAGCTGAGAAACATCCACCTGATAGACAGAGCGTATATCTGTTAGTTGTTTTCTGCTTGAGCACACAAGATATTCTAACTTCAATGACTGGTTCAAGCCCAGACATCGACTAAATACAGGGCGCTGAGGTGCTGAGATGCAGGTGTGCAGTTGGCGGGTCACCAATCAGAAGCAGGCAGGCTGGAATGGTAGTTTGCTGGTTGATGACGGTGGCGAGCCGACATGGAGGGAGTGTGTAGTGGGGGGAGCTTAGGGTACGTTTGCCTCCTGATCAAAACGTTTTGTTCTACTGGTAAACGTATCTTGAAGGTAGCATCTTATTCATGTATATATATAAGTAACTTTATGTAGGGAAGAGCAAGCTCAATCTCTCTTGAAAGAGATTATCGTCACAACTCTCCCCCGAAGCCTGCTCTAACGGGTCAAGTTACTTCTTCTGATGGTGGAATGGTAAGTGTAGCTGCCTCTGCCTCATAGACTCTGGAGAGGGCGTCTGCTATGATATTGTCTGTGGAGGTATGGACCTTTAAATGTGGATAATGATACAACACAGTGGGGGGAGTACCTTGATACTGCTTTAGGAGGTTTATGTGGCACAACTGGGTCTTCCGCCGCCTATCTGGAGTCTCAAGAACGTAGTTGTGGTTGTTTCTGCACTCCTTGATGCGGTAGGGTCCTGAAAACTTGTTTTGCAATGGAGAACCTGGGATAGGAAAATATGCCAACACGAGGTCTCTTGGTTTAAATTTCCTTGGTTTAAATTGCTTAAACATGCAAGTGAAGTTATACAACTTAACAGGGACTATGAAAAAACGTAAAATTCACCCCTCACTTGCTCTAGTTGCCGTTGGGAGGTGGTGGTCTTTGAGGTGTTGAAATACCACGAAATTACCATCTCTTTTAAGGGTCTGAGCGTGGTGTAGTGGGTTAAAGGCGTACCTGTTATGCCAGTTGCTGGAAGGCTTCTGTTCTGGCTAGGGTTCGAGTCTCCTGGTGAGAAAGTGTTCTAAAGTTGTATAACTTCACTTGCGTGTTTAGGCAAGTTGGGCATCAAGCATAGACACAGAGTTCTCCCATATTAACAGGGAATTGATGAAAAAACGTAAAATTGACCCCTCACTTGCTCTATTTGCCCTTGGGAGGTGGTGGTCTTTGAGGTGTTGAAATACCCCGAAATTACCATCTTTTTAAAGGGTCTGAGCATGGTGTAGTGGGTTAAAGGCGTACCTGTTATGTCAGTTGCTGGAAGGCTTCTGTGCTGGCTAGGGTTCGAGTCTCCTGGTGGGAAAGTGTTCTAAAGTTGTATAATTTCACTTGCATTTTTAGGCAAGTTGGGCATATAATACATATATATAATATATATATATATATAATATATATATATATATATATATATATATATATATATATATATATATATATATATATAATATATATATACATATATATATTATAATATATATATATATATAGATATATATATATTAATATATATATATATATAATATAATATATATATAATATATAATATATATACATATATATATANGGTGGATGGAATCACTTTTGGGTCTTGGTTTGGAGGACGGGCTGCGAAAACTCAAACCAGATGACGTTCGAAATTTTTTTGAAAAGTATTTGCTGACGTTCTCTGTTCGAATCGCACCTGTACATGCTTCACCCAATCCTTTCCAAATTCACCCGTTCTCGTCCAAAGATCCAGCTCGTATATCCAGCCGCCAAACCCGCTGTTTTATAAATGAAAAGCATTTTACACCGACTCACAACTGATGACGTCCGAACACTTCCGAACAAGTGCTTCACTCACGTCCTCTGTTCGAACCACAATTCTATAAATGCTTCACCCACGAACTTATAAATATAAACAGCCCGTCCTCCAAACAAAGATCCAAAAGTGATTCCATGCACCCGCCAAACCCCCTGTTTATGAATGAAAAGCGGTTTACACACGACTCACAACTGCTGACGTTCGAACACATCCGGAACAAGTGCTTCACTGACGAATTTTGTTCGAATCACAACGCTATAAATGCTTCACCCACGTACTACAAATACAAATAATCGCCAACAGAACCTAAAAACCTAACCTAACCTGTCCTATGCCTATATATACACAATATGCCAATATATTATAATATTAATTTATACTTGAGAAAATTCCCGTTTTGATGAACAGCATGTTAAAATTTATGAATGCGTCTGTGGGGTTGACCGCTGAATGTAATGGACTTGAGTCGAGGACGGGTTGATATAAACCAACAGAACCTAAACACCTAACCTAACCTAACCTACATTACGCCAAACTATACATACAATTGTTATGTATAAGAATATTCAATATATATGAGAACAAACCAATATTTAATACACGATATATTATTAAAACTGATGAATGCGTCTGGGAGGACGGCCGCCGCATTAAACAGCCTAGTGTGAGAATGGCTTGCCAACAGAGCCTTAACACATAACCTAGACTTAACTACGCAGCAAGTTTTGTATATAATATTAACTTATATTTGGAGGAAACAGCGATAGTGTGTCGGCGAGCTGTTAATGTTAATGTTTGTGTGTTTGTGATGGACCGAGGCTTAGGTCCCGGCCTGAGGACTGGTCGTTAGAGCAGAGGGTTGTTATATATGGTTAGTGAGTGTTGTGTTGCTTAGTTCCATTGTGTTTATAGTGGGATGTGAGAACTGTAAACAATGGCTCTGTTGCTTAGTAAGGTCAGTGAAGTGGAGTGTGTAAAGCGGTGAGTACTATGGCACGCGTCAAGGTCAATAACTCGCGTCCACTGTACGAGGCCAGGTGTTGACTCCGGATAGTTAGTGTTGTACAGGAAATATTAGACGAAGCCATAACAGCCTTAACTGTTGTAACACAGGTGTTGCGGCCTCTAATTGTTCGTGCAGTGTTTCTTGTGTTGAAATATTACGTCCTCTTGTTAAACTTGTGTTGCTAGCAGTGTTGAGTATGTTGCTAGCAGTGTTGTGTGTGTTACCTCACCTCCCAAGACGAGGAACCACAGCGCCCTCGTCCTTCAGGTCAAGGTAAGCAACACCTCGACGCTCAAGGGTCACCTTTACCTCTGCTGCTATACATATGCAGTAAAATATAATTATTCTTCTGGTATATGATAATTTTATTGTAAAAAATCGTTTCCAAAAGGATATAAATTATTAATTTTCATCCCATTTCAGGTAAGAAATTCCCAGCTCTTCGCGGGCCACAAGTCCACCAATGTTTAAGGTAAGTGACAGTGTCCTTCAGTTGTGGTGAGTTGAGGCGAGCAGCAGTGACTGTCACTGTTGGTGGGTGTGGTGACTGTCACTGTTGGTGGGTGTGTGGTGACTGTCACTGTGGTGGGTGTGTGGTGACTGTCACTGTTAGTGGGTGTAGTGACTGTCACTCTTAGTGGGTGTAGTTACTGTCACTGTTAGTGGGGGTGTAGTTACTGTCACTGTTGGTGGGTATGGTGACTGTCACTGTTGGTGAGTGGTGGTTGACTGTTACTGTTGGTGGGTGTGGTGACTTACTGTTGGTGGGTGTGGTGACTGTCACTGTTGGTGGGTGTGGTGACTTACTGTTGGTGGGTGTGTGGTGACTGTCACTGTTGGTGGGTGTGTGGTGACTGTCACTGTTGGTGGGGTGTGTGGTGACTGTCACTGTTGGTGGGTGTGTGGTGACTGTTACTGTTGGTGGGTGTGTAGTGACTGTCACTGTTGGTGGGTGTGTGGTGACTGTCACTGTTGGTGGGTGTGTGGTGACTGTCACTGTTGGTGGGGTGTGGTGACTGTCACTGTTGGTGATGTGTGTGGTGACTGTCACTGTGGTGGGTGTGGTGACTGTCACTGTTGGTGAGTGTGTGGTGACTGTTACTGTTGGTGGGTGTGGTGACTGTACTGTTGGTGGGGTGTGGTGACTCATGTGGTGGGTGTGTGGTGACTGTCACTGTTGGGTGGATGTGGTGACTGTTACTGTTGGTGGGTGTGTAGTGACTGTCACTGTTGGTGGGGTGTGGTGACTGTCACTGTTGGTGGGTGTGTGGTGACTGTCACTGTTGGTGGGTGTGTGGTGACTGTCACTGTTGGTGGGTGTGTGGTGACTGTCACTGTTGGTGGGTGTGGTGACTGTCACTGTTGGTGGGTGTGTGGTGACTGTCACTGTTGGTGGGTGTGGTGACTGTTACTGTTGGTGGGTGTGGTGACTGTCACTGTTGGTGGGTGTGGTGACTGTCACTGTTGGTGGGTGTGTGGTGACTGTCACTGTTGGTGGGTGGTGTCTGTCACTGTTGGTGGGTGTGTGGTGACTGTTACTATTGGTGGGTGTGTGGTGACTGCACTGTTGGTGGGTGTGTGGTGACTGTCACTGTTGGTGGGTGTGTGGTGACTGTCACTGTTGGTGGGTGTGTGGTGACTGTCACTGTTGGTGGGTGTGTGGTGACTGTCACTGTTGGTGGGTGTGTGGTCACTGTTGGTGGGTGTGTGGTGACTGTCACTGTTGGTGGGTGTGTGGTGACTGTCACTGTTGGTGGGTGTGTGGTGACTGTCACTGTTGGTGGGTGTGTGGTGACTGTCACTGTTGGTGGGTGTGTGGTGACTGTCACTGTTGGTGGGTGTGTGGTGACTGTCACTGTTGGTGGGTGTGGTGACTGTCACTGTTGGGGTGTGTGGTGACTGTCACTGTTGGTGGGTGTGGTGACTGTCACTGTTGGTGGGTGTGGTGACTGTCACTGTTGGTGGGTGTGGTGACTGTCACTGCTGGTGGGTGTGTGGTGACTGTCACTGCTGGTGGGTGTGTTGTGACTGTCACTGCTGGTGGGTGTGTGGTGACTGTCACTGCTGGTGGATGTGTGGTGACTGTCACTGCTGGTGGGTGTGTGGTGACTGTCACTGCTGGTGGGTGTGTGGTGACTGTCACTGCTGGTGGGTGTGTGGTGACTGTCACTGCTGGTGGGTGTGTGGTGACTGTCACTGTTGGTGGGTGTGTGGTGACTGTCACTGTTGGTGGGTGTGTAGTGACTGTCACTGTTGGTGGGTGTGGTGACTGTCACTGTTGGTGGGTGTGGTGACTTACTGTTGGTGGGTGTGTGGTGACTGTCACTGTTGGTGGGTGTGTGGTGACTGTCACTGTTGGTGGATGTGGTGACTGTTACTGTTGGTGGGTGTGTAGTGACTGTCACTGTTGGTGGGTGTGGGGTGACTGTCACTGTTGGTGGGTGTGGGGTGACTGTCACTGTTGGTGGGTGTGGGGTGACTGTCACTGTTGGTGGGTGTGTGGTGACTGTCACTGTTGGTGGGTGTGTGGTGACTGTCACTGTTGGTGGGTGTGTGGTGACTGTCACTGTTGGTGGGTGTGTGGTGACTGTCACTGTTGGTGGGTGTGGTGACTGTCACTGTTGGTGGGTGTGCGGTGACTGTCACTGTTGGTGGGTGTGGTGACTGTCACTGTTGGTGGGTGTGGTGACTGTCACTGTTGGTGGGTGTGTGGTGACTGTCACTGTTGGTGCGTGTGGTGACTGTCACTGTTGGTGGTGTGTGGTGACTGTTACTGTTGGTGGGTGTGTGGTGACTGTCACTGTTGGTGGGTGTGTGGTGACTGTCACTGTTGGTGGGTGTGTGGTGACTGTCACTGTTGGTGGGGGTGTGGTGACTGTCACTGTTGGTGGGGGTGTGGTGACTGTCACTGTTGGTGGGGGTGTGGTGACTGTCACTGTTGGTGGGGGTGTGGTGACTGTCACTGTTGGTGGGGGTGTGGTGACTGTCACTGTTGGTGGGTGTGTGGTGACTGTCACTGTTGGTGGGTGTGTGGTGACTGTCACTGTTGGTGGGTGTGTGATGACTGTCACTGTTGGTGGGGGTGTGGTGACTGTCACTGTTGGTGGGTGTGTGGTGACTGTCACTGTTGGTGGGTGTGTGGTGACTGTCACTGTTGGTGGGTGTGTGGTGACTGTCACTGTTGGTGGGTGTGTGGTGACTGTCACTGTTGGTGGGTGTGTGGTGACTGTCACTGTTGGTGGGTGTGTGGTGACTGTCACTGTTGGTGGGTGTGTGGTGACTGTCACTGCTGGTGGGTGTGTGGTGACTGTCACTGCTGGTGGGTGTGTGGTGACTGTCACTGCTGGTGGGTGTGTGGTGACTGTCACTGCTGGTGGGTGTGTGGTGACTGTCACTGTTGGTGGGTGTGTGGTGACTGTCACTGTTGGTGGGTGTGGTGACTGTCACTGCTGGTGGGTGTGTGGTGACTGTCACTGCTGGTGGGTGTGTGGTGACTGTCACTGTTGGTGGGTGTGTAGTGACTGTCACTGCTGGTGGGTGTGTAGTGACTGTCACTGTTGGTGGGTGTGTGGTGACTGTCACTGTTGGTGGGTGTGGTGACTGTCACTGTTGGTGGGTGTGGTGACTGTCACTGTTGGTGGGTGTGGTGACTGTCACTGTTGGTGGGTGTGTGGTGACTGTCACTGTTGGTGGGTGTGGTGACTGTCACTGTTGGTGGGTGTGGTGACTGTCGCTGTTGGTGGGTGTGGTGACTGTCACTGTTGGTGGGTGTGTGGTGACTGTCACTGTTGGTGGGTGTGTGGTGACTGTCACTGTTGGTGGGTGTGTGGTGACTGTCACTGTTGGTGGGTGTAGTGACTGTCACTGTTGGTGGGTGTGGTGACTGTCACTGTTGGTGGGTGTGTGGTGACTGTCACTGTTGGTGGGTGTGGTGACTGTCACTGTTGGTGGGTGTGTGGTGACTGTCACTGTTGGTGGGTGTGTGGTGACTGTCACTGTTGGTGGGTGTGTGGTGACTGTCACTGTTGGTGGGTGTGTGGTGACTGTCACTGTTGGTGGGTGTGGTGACTGTCACTGTTGGTGGGTGTGGTGACTGTCACTGTTCGTGGGTGTAGTGAATGTTACTGTTGGTGGGTGTGGTGACTGTCACTGCTGGTGGGTGTAGTGATTGTCACTGTTGGTGGGTGTAGTGACTGTCACTGTTGGTGGGTGCAGTGACTGGTGAGAGTGTCGGGCAGAAAGATGAAAGCAAAAACACCAGAATTCTTCGCTGGAAATAAAATTCTTGTCTTCAAGTTCTGTAAGAGTAACACTGTTGGGAGTACACTGAGCGCTGCGTGACGCAAGTGTCAGGAGTGTTGACTGGGAAGCAAGTAGGACGCAAGACTGACGCAACACAAATATCTCAATAAGTCGCTCGTAAACACCTAGAGTGTTGCAAGCTCTCAGCTCAGCAACGCACAATCACCAACGCAAATTCAGAGAGACGTTACCAGTATCTGAACAAACGCAAAACCAAAGTTCAACGTTATTTTTACGTCGTAGAAATGTGATATATATTTCCCTTAATAATAGGAAAGTTGAGATTTGCAAGACTCGTGCAACGGTGCACGATATGTTCTCTTAATATATAACAAGTGAGAACTTTTGCTGTTATGTTCACTATCAATCGAACATCTTATCTGTTTATGTTTATGATAACCCAACCCAGTTAACCTTGTATGTTAACCCACACCTAACATTGTATCTCAATACCATATACATTAGTACTTTTAACTCGGTGACAATATATTCTCTCTCAGGTAAGGAGCTTTTGACATCTTTATTCTCAGCCTCTCTCACTTCCCTCTCACTTTCCTCTCACTTCCTCTCACTTCCTCCTCCTCCAAAGTGTTCACATAAAACAGAAAAGTGTTTACAATTTCCAGTCTCCAGAAGTCTCGATACTTTTACCAGGTTAAGTCTTTGATAAGTCTTTGATATTTACCCACACTTCTTTTACCTATATTTACCCAACACTTCCCTGCTAGCCTTAAGATGGCGCCCTTTAGGTCTGAAGCAGGAACGGAAGATGCCCTGACAAGGGTCGGGCGCTATAATGGGATGAAGCCAAATGTGGAATTTAGCTTAAAATCAAAATGTTATGATTTAGCTTCATTCGTTTTGACTAATGGAAGGTTCTGTTGTTAACATTTGACCAGTGGTGGGCCCTGGTGGTAATGTTTGACCAGTTGTGTGTCCTGGTGCTTGTGTGTGACCAGTGGTGAGCCCTGGTGGTAATGTTTGACCAGTGGTGGGCCCTGGTGGTAATGTTTGACCAGTTGTGTGTCCTGGTGTTAGTGTGGGACCAGTGGTGGGCCCTGGTGGTAATGTTTAACCAGTTGTGTGTCCTGGTGTTAGTGTGGGACCAGTGGTGGGCCCTGGTGGTAATGTTTGACCAGTTGTGTGTCCTGGTGTTAGTGTGTGACCAGTGGTGGGCCCTGGTGGTAATGTTTGACCAGTTGTGTGTCCTGGTGCTTGTGTGTGACCAGTGGTGGGCCCTGGTGGTAATGTTTGACCAGTTGTGTGTCCTGGTGTTAGTGTGTGACCAGTGGTGGGCCCTGGTGGTAATGTTTGACCAGTTGTGTGTCCTGGTGTTAGTGTGTGACCAGTGGTGGGCCCTGGTGGTAATGTTTGACCAGTTGTGTGTCCTGGTGTTAGTGTGTGACCAGTGGTGGGCCCTGGTGGTAATGTTTGACCAGTTGTGTGTCCTGGTGTTAGTGTGTGACCAGTGGTGGGCCCTGGTGGTAATGTTTGACCAGTTGTGTGTCCTGGTGTTAGTGTGTGACCAGTGGTGGGCCCTGGTGGTAATGTTTGACCAGTTGTGTGTCCTGGTGTTAGTGTGTGACCAGTGGTGGGCCCTGGTGGTAATGTTTGACCAGTTGTGTGTCCTGGTGTTAGTGTGTGACCAGTGGTGGGCCCTGGTGGTAATGTTTGACCAGTTGTGTGTCCTGGTGTTAGTGTGGGACCAGTGGTGGGCTCTGGTGGTAATGTTTGACCAGTTGTGTGTCCTGGTGTTAGTGTGGGACCAGTGGTGGGCTCTGGTGGTAATGTTTGACCAGTTGTGTGTCCTGGTGTTAGTGTGGGATCAGTGGTGGGTCCTGGTGGTAATGTTTGACCAGTTGTGTGTCCTGATGTTAGTGTGTGACCAGTGGTGGGCCCGTTGACCAGTGGTGGGTCCATTGACCAGTGTGGGTCCATTGACCAGTGGTGGGTCCATTGACCAGTGGTGGGTCCATTGACCAGTGGTGGGTCCATTGACCAGTTGTGGGTCCATTGACCAGTGGTGGGCCCATTGACCAGTGGTGGGTCCATTGACCAGTGGTGGGTCCATTGACCAGTGGTGGGCCCATTGACCAGTGGTGGGCCCGTTGACCCGTGGTGGGGCCATTGACCAGTGGTGGGTCCATTGACCAGTGGTGGGTCCATTGACCAGTTGTGGGCCTGGTGTTAGTGTGTGACCAGTGGTGGGGCCATTGACTAGTGGTGGGTCCATTGACCAGTGGTGGGTCCATTGACCAGTGGTGGGCCCTGGTCTTCTTCAACCACTGGGACGATATCTCCCAAGATTCTTATGGAGTCAGAAACATTCTTCAGTCTCACACATTCTTATGTTCTTTGTTTATATTTAGACCAGTAATTATTTGTTATAGACGGCCGTAATGTGTGTGAATATTTATGTTTTAGGCTGAATAACAACTTTCGAAGGTTTTAAATATGTTATTGATTCACTTTTGTGTTGCAATTGCTGTGTCGTGTTGCGTGACGCAATATTTTTATTGACTGAGTATTAAATAAATATTATTTATTTAATATTCAGAAGATTTTGGTAGAAGAATTTTCTTTCTCTGAGTTGGTTCTTTTAGCAAAATTGACTCCTAGTGTGACCTTTAATGTCTTCAATTGAAGATTGATGGACAGAATTGTTCTACTTTTGTTCACTTGTTCAGTTAGGTGTTGGTGGTTGGAATACGGTCCTGAACAGTAACATTGAACCACCTTTTGTTTTTGTGGAAAACATTTACATTATCCGCAATATCCCGGCGATAAATAACAATGAACATGTTGTAAACATCATAATTCAACTCAAATTGAGAGTTATCAACTCATCATTCCATGAGTCCCAAACAGTGTACATTCTGTTCCTACTTACGTGTCTGTGAACTTACATGACGCAGTGAAAAAAAATGCTGTATTCGCGTGCATTTATGCTGTAAATCCTTGATAGGGACTTAGAATGATGTATATGTTAAGAATGAAGAATATGCTGTAACGAGGCAATAGAGTTGCGTAACTGCTCACTTGCAAAGTGTATGAGTTTGTTGAGTTCCTGTTGAAGGTGATGGTAACATCTGTGTGTACCTGTTTTGTTAATGGCACTCATCAAGATGGATATTGAAGATCAATGAAGCTTTGATGCCACAGATGTTCTGGTGTTCTTGCACTTGAGGTGCACTTGAGCAGCACTTGAGCAGCACTTGAGCAGCACTTGAGGTGCACGTAGTGTGTCAGCGAGTCCTAATCCTTCCCGCCTTTACATCTATTTCAATTTCGTATTCAACTTTGTTTCAGCTAATTCAAATCAATAATGTTCAACTTCACTCAACCACTATAATACAAAATCTATACCCACATCACAGACCATTCACGCTAAAATATAATTCCTTCCCATATATCCCACAAAATATTACAGCACATTCTTTCTAAGAATATTTCAGACCATTCAGATTATCAATATTACAGTTAATTCTTACTAAACAATATTCTATAGTCACAGGACAGATAATGTTATAATTATGACAAATTCAACATTATCTTGAAACAAAAGACAAGAAAAGTGGAGCAGGTTGCCTTACTTCACCTGGGTGTGAGGTTCATTCATCAATGAGTGAAGTGGCTTCATTCATCGATGAGTGAAGTGGCATCATTCATCAATGAGTGAATTGGCTTCATTCATCAATGAGTAAAGTGGCTTCATTCATCAATGAGTGAAGTGGCATCATTCATCAATGAGTGAAGTGGCTTCATTCATCAATGAGTAAAGTGGCTTCATTCATCAATGAGTGAAGTGGCATCATTCATCAATGAGTGAAGTGGCTTCATTCATCAATGAGTGAAGTGGCTTCATTCATCAATGAGTGAGGCGCCTTACTCAATCTCTCAGAGGTTCTGGCACATCAGTGTCTCAAAGAGATTAAGAACAATACTCAAGTATTATCAACACTCAAGGGCTTGCTCTTAGAATATGTGAACACTACGAAAAAAAAAAAAACCACCAAAGATTATACTCAAATGTGGCGCGTAGTTTCCCAAGACTTTATGTGGTATCCTCTGATACTTTCCAACATACGATGCACTAAACATGATTCACATCACTTACCATTATAATTTTCATGTATTTTATGACACACAAGCTACCACTGTGTGAGGTATTTTATGAGGGACAAGTAGTTATAATGAGAGCTACAAAAAGATTAGTCACACCTCATCTACCTCACACCCTTAAGTCACTGCTCAACCTGTAATTTGCCATCGATTTGTTCCTTAGTCTCCAGACGAGTTTTTAGGAACATATGAACGTGCAAATAAAGTTTGGAATATCTATTAAGCAATAGGAATCAATTCCAAGTCAGTTCCCACACAAACTCGTTCATGATCGAGCCGGTCGGCCGAGCGGAGAGCACGCTGGACTTGTGATCCTGTGGTCCTGGGTTCGATCCCAGGCGCCGGCGAGAAACAATGGGCAGAGTTTCTTTCACCCTATGCCCCTGTTACCTAGCAGTAAAACAATAGGTACCTGGGTGTTAGTCAGCTGTCACGGGCTTCTTCCTGGGGATGGAGGCCTGGTCGAGGACCGGGCCGCGGGGACACTAAAGCCCCGAAATCATCTCAAGATAACCTCAAGATAAGACGATTCAGAATATTCACAAAAAAACTTGATTCGGATATGCTAAGTATCCAAATAGGGAAATGAAGCGAGTTACCGTTCCAGACGTATGAGTTACCGTTCCAGACGTATGAGTTACAGTCCCAGACGTATGAGTTACCGTCCCAGGCGAAAGAGTTACCGTTCCAGACGTAAGAGTTACCGTCCCAGACGTATGAGTTACCGTCCCAGGCGAAAGAGTTACCGTCCCAGGCGAAAGAGTTACCGTCGCAGACGTATGAGTTACCGTCCCAGGCGAAAGAGTTACCGTCGCAGACGTATGAGTTACCGTCCCAGGCGAAAGAGTTACCGTCCCAGACGTATGAGTTACCGTTCCAGGCGAAAGAGTTACCGTCCCAGACGTATGAGTTACCGTTCCAGACGTATGAGTTACCGTCCCAGGCGAAAGAGTTACCGTCCCAGACGTATGAGTTACCGTCCCAGGCGAAAGAGTTACCGTCCCAGACGTATGAGTTACCGTCCCAGACGTAAGAGTTACCGTCCCAGACGTATGAGTTACCGTCCCAGACGTATGAGTTACCGTTCCAGACGTATGAGTTACCGTCCCAGGCGAAAGAGTTACCGTCGCAGACGTATGAGTTACCGTCCCAGACGTAAGAGTTACCGTCGCAGACGTAAGAGTTACCGTCCCAGACGTAAGAGTTACCGTCCCAGACGTAAGAGTTACCGTCGCAGACGTAAGAGTTACCGTCCCAGACGTAAGAGTTACCGTCGCAGACGTAAGAGTTACCGTCGCAGACGTAAGAGTTACCGTCCCAGACGTAAGAGTTACCGTCCCAGACGTAAGAGTCACTTGTCACTTGTACTCACATTTGTCTCTATCCTAATTGTAAAAAAGTTGATTCTATGCTACTATTTAGAACTGTGGCTCTTCTTTAACAGCTGTATTGCCAATTCGGTGCCAATTTAGTTCCAATTCGGTGCCAGTTCAAGTCCAAATCACATTTAATTAATTGATAACCTATAACGTCTTCATTACAATCTAATTTCATGCTGTTTGAATTCGATTTGATATCCTCTATTTTGCTTTGATTCATTCGAAGTAACATTCATTTGTTTGAATTCATCAGTCATATCTTCTCGCTATCTTCATTTGTTAAGAAAATTTGATTTTTAATCTGTTAAAAGCAAATTAATTGTATTCAAAGCCTTAACAAACACTGCTTCCATCCCAGTAACTTTTCCATATAACACAAATCTCTCCCTGGAGCCACCAGCCTATTGTTGTTTCACTTTGTATGGGACCCATATAATCCGCTTACTGAACCACACTGTCTTATTGTTTCCATTCTTCGAGGTTTAATGGCTATCACAACCCACAATAGAGTAATCTCTAAGGAAAGATAAAACATAGATAAAGGCCCTACACAGCCATTGGCTACCATCTTCTCTTGCTGGAAGAATGCCATTAATCATCCCATTCTTGCTTTTAACTCAATGGGTGTTTTGACTTGCATTAATGCCTCAATGCTAACTGCTTCATTCCCTCCAGCACTAATCCATATAATTGGTTTGTTCCCTTTACAGCTGTAATGTAATTTATTTGATTTATGAACATAAGAACATAATGAAAGTAACTGTAGAAGGCCTATTAGCCCATACGATGCAGCTCCTATCTATAACCACTCACAATATTTATGGTGATATTTTCAATATCAGCATAATATTGCTAACATTATTGCCATAGGATATTGCAGATAATATTAATACTAATATGCCGGGCCAACCGTGGCAGAGTGGGCTAAGGCAGGTGTCTGGGGCTCTCCAGAACGCGGGTTCGAGTCCCTCAATTGATTCAAAGTGATTTTCAACATATTGCTAACCATTACCTCGATCATATTGTTAATATTCCTAATATATTGTTAATATTCCTAATATATTCTTAATATTCCATCATAATTTGTTTACAAGATAGGTAATCCTATTGGTGATAATGTTCCCATTCATACTGACAATAATTTGCCCATTTCTGTTGCCAACGAGGTACTCTACTGCACGATACAATCACCAGAGTGCCATTGTTTATGTAATAAGTTGATTGTGCAGGCGATGAGTCACAATAACGTGGCTAAATTATGTTGACCAGACCACACACTAGAAGGTGAAGGGACGACGACGTTTCGGTCCGTCCTGGACCATTCTCAAGTCGATTGTGATCAGTTGATTGTGATCAGTTGATTGTGATCAGTTGATTGTGATCAGTTAGAGCCTCGGCTGTCTTAGTGATCTTCAGCTTAACAGCTGCGTGGGTTCATTGTCGTTTTGTAAGACGCTTCGTCTCTTGTACTCTCTGAAGGTTCTGAATGTGCTGATGTTAATAGTAGCGTCTTTGTATGGGGGTCTTTGTATGGGGGGTCATTGTATGGGGGTCTTTGTATGGGGGTCTTTGTATGGCGGGTCATTGTATGGCGGGTCTACCATCTTGTATGACTGTAGCCATATTCAGTAATTTCTTCATTTTTCCTTTTATCGTCAGAGATTTGTTTCCAGGACTTGTTACAGCACTTTCCAAGAGCTGTCCGGGCGCTCTCTGTGCCTTGAGAGTTGTCCGTACCTGTTAGAGCGCTCTACAGAGCACCGCTGCGCTCAGAGGGACGTCCTTGCCGGTCAAAGCACAGTCTGGGCGCTCTCAGAGCACGGTCAGGGCGTTCTCAGCTCCCTGTCAGAGCTCTGCTCAAAGAGCTGTCAGAGATTCTGATCAGCTGAGAAGGTAAACACTTTGTGTAGTACTGTTTACATAATAATCTCATGGCGGCCCCGCGGGGCAGCAACTTGAACAAATTAGCTGAGTATTGTCAAAGTTTGCGTCAGCTGCTCAAGTTTAATGTTGTTAGTTCAATTTTGAGAAGTAAATATGTATAAAGTTAGTTTCTCCTGCTCGGGGAAATTCTTTTGGTGTTAGAAATGGAGAAGGAGTAGTTGGAGGGAATATTTTTTGATGGGAATATTTTATCTTGGTCGTATTTTCATTTCCAAACCATCCATATCAAACGATGCAGCCACTTTCAGCACATTAAAATAATAATAAAATATTGACCAGACCACACACTAGAAGGTGAAGGGACGACGACATTTCGGTCCGTACTGGACCATTCTCAAGTCGATTGTCACAATCGACTTGAGAATGGTCCAGGACGGACCGAAACGTCGTCGTCCCTTCACCTTCTAGTGTGTGGTCTGGTCAACATACTTTAGCCACGTTATTGTGACTCATCGCCTGAATATGAATAATAAAATAATATAAATAATAACAATTATAAAAATAATGATAATACTTATATTAAAGATATGGTTTTGTATCAAGTAATTACATTCAAAACTGACTTCAGACTTGAATTACATAATGAAATATTATCAAGTGAATCATAATATGCTACACCTGGACGTATTGTGTCAGGAAGTGGTCAAGAAATATCAACACTATTGATATATATATATATATATATATATATATATATATATATATATATAATATATATATATATATAATATATATATGTTGTTTTATTCTCTTGACAAAATGTTTATCTCTTTGTCCAACATATGGAGCTCCAGGAAGCAAACTTTTAATTAAAATTATTAAGTAGAATTTTGCTTCCTCATGTCACATAGTTTCGTTATGTTGATGATGTTTGAGAATATAAATAAACACACAAGTTTATTTTAATAAAATAATCTTCCTCCATCCATTAAGTTTACGGTGGAAACTGAAGAAAAAACATTCTTTACCATTTTTAAATGTGTTAATTTATATATGTGAAAATAATTTCAAGTTTTCTGTATATAGAAAATCAACTAAAGTTAGGTTATACATACATATTTACTCGACTAAAGTTAGGCTATACATACACATTTACTCATCTCATCATCAAAATGTTAAACAAGCTTTATTTCGGTCAATGCCTTTGAGGACTGTAAAGATATGTATTCCTGAGTTTATACATGATGAAATTAGTGACCTATATAGTTTAGGTTTAAACTTAAAATACCCAAAGTTTTTTATTGACAAAGCCAGCCAAATTGTTCGTAATACTTTCCTTAGTTTAAAAAAGGAATAAGAATGGAATATATTACTTACACTAACTGATACTAACTGTAGGAACACCTTTTGTGTGGCCTCAGACCTCTATGTGTTTTAGCTATGTATTTTACATAAAAGCTTTGTGAAGTGTACTAACTTTTGACATATAGAAAGTTTATCATCAAAATTCAACAAATTCATCAATAGTGCCGTTCCGTAAAGGCTCAGAGAGCACGTGACCATTGGAACGGAATAGTTCAAACAACCACATGAAACAGTACCTGTACTAAAAGTTGACTCTAGCTCTAGAGTTTTGTTGAGTTTTATTGTGAACTCTACTGTAGAGCATCATGGGAGGTGTATCATGTGCTCTTTTATAGAGCATGGTGATACATATTCATACAGGGGCCCCTTATGTGAGTGACAAGCAGGGGCGCTCATCTGTCACACAGAGGCGCTCATCTGTCACACAGAGGCGCTCATCTGACACACAGGGGCGCTCATCTGACACACAGTGGCGCTCATCTGACACACAAGGGCGCTCATCTGACACACAGAGGCGCTCATCTGACACACAGAGGCGCTCATCTGACACACAGAGGCGCTCATCTGACACACAGAGGCGCTCATCTGACACACAGAGGCGCTCATCTGACACACAGGGACGCTCATCTGACACACAGAGGCGCTCATCTGACACACAGAGGCGCTCATCTGACACACAGAGGCGCTCATCTGACACACAGAGGCGCTCATCTGACACACAGAGGCGCTCATCTGACACACAGGAGCGCTCATCTGACACACAGGGACGCTCATCTGACACACAGGGGCGCTCATCTGACACACAGGGACGCTCATCTGACACACAGGGGCGCTCATCTGACACACAGGGGCGCTCATCTGACACACAGAGGCGCTCATCTGACACACAGGGGCGCTCATCTGACACACAGAGGCGCTCATCTGACACACAGAGGCGCTCATCTGACACACAGGGACGCTCATCTGACACACAGGGGCGCTCATCTGACACACAGGGGCGCTCATCTGACACACAGGGGCGCTCATCTGACACACAGGAGCGCTCATCTGACACACAGGGACGCTCATCTGACACACAGAGGCGCTCATCTGACACACAGGGCGCTCATCTGACACACAGGGGCGCTCATCTGACACACAGAGGCGCTCATCTGACACACAGAGGCGCTCATCTGTCACACAGAGGCGCTCATCTGACACACAGAGGCGCTCATCTGACACACATGGGCGCTCATCTGACACACAGAGGCGCTCATCTGTCACACAGAGGCGCTCATCTGACACACATGGGCGCTCATCTGACACACAGAGGCGCTCATCTGTCACACAGAGGCGCTCATCTGAGTTCCGAGGCCTGCCACTGATTTCTCGTCTGAAGGATTGAACTGAACGCCCCTGATTCTCTCTTGTATTTAGTCCCAGGATGGTACCAATCAGGACACAGGGAGGGACCACTCAGAACACAGGGAGGGACCACTCAGATCACAGGGAGGGACCACTCAGAACACAGGGAGGGACCACTCAGAACACAGGGAGGGACCACTCAGAACACAGGGAGGGACCACTCAGAACACAGGGAGGGACCACTCAGAACACAGGGAGGGACCACTCAGGACACAGGGAGGAACCACTCAGGACACAGGGAGGAACCACTCAGAACACAGGGAGGGACCACTCAGAACACAGGGAGGGACCACTCAGAACACAGGGAGGGACCACTCAGAACACAGCGAGGGACCACTCAGAACACAGGGAGGGACCACTCAGAACACAGGGAGGGGCCACTCAGAACACAGGGAGGGACCACTCAGGCCAGGTCCCAAATCTACACAGTAAAATAACAACGTACTGGAGTGAACGATATGGAAGAAAATGCAAGATTGAACCAGTGAAGAGCAGAGGTACCATAGGCACAATCAGAGAACACTGTATAAACATCAGAGGTCCGCGGTTGTTCAACGTCCTCCCAGCGACTATAAGAAATATTGCCGGAACAACCGTGGACATCTTCAAGAGAAAACTGGACTGTTTCCTAAGAGAAGTCCCGGATCAGCCGGGCTGTGGTGGGTATGTGGCTCTGCGGGCCGCTCCAAGCAACAGCCTGGTGGATCAAACTCTCACAAGTCGAGCCTGGCCTCGGGCCGGGCTTGGGAGTAGAAGAACTCCCAGAACCCCATCAACCAGGTATCAACCAGGTATCAACACAGGGAGGGACGACTCAGAACACAGGGAGGGACGACTCAGAACACAGGGAGGGACGACTCAGAACACAGGGAGGGACGACTCAGAACACAGGGAGGGACCACTCAGAACACAGGGAGGGACCACTCAGAACACAGGGAGGGACCACTCAGAACACAGGAGCCACCACTCGAACACAGGGAGGGACCACTCAGATCACAGGGAGGGACCACTCAGAACACAGCGAGGGACCACTCAGAACACAGCGAGGGACCACTCAGAACACAGGGAGGGACCACTCAGAACACAGGGAGGCACCACTCAGAACACAGGGAGGGGCCACTCAGAAAACAGGGAGGGACCACTCAGAACACAGG
>WNGS01006636.1:1343577-1363577 GCA_020271785.1 Procambarus virginalis | reverse complement strand
CCACAGCGTTACAATGACTACTGTCTAGACAGGAAGATGGGCTGGTACATGCTGCTCCCAATAACACAAGCTGGATGACAGGCCGAATTTTCCTGAAATATTACAATTCTCAAACAAAATTTTTTATGTACTGATAAAGCTTTCCATTACATTATACATGATTTTTTTTTATTTGAGTTAAAACTAAGATTGAAATTTGATAAACCTAACCAAACCTAACCTAACCTACCTAACCTAACCTAACCTAACAAGTCTACCCTACCTAAGCTAACCTAATCTAACATAGCAACCTAAGAAAACTTAGTATTTCATGTATTTAAAATAAAATATTAATAATATCAGGAAAGAACCAAATTGGAAATAACGAAAATAAAAGAAAAAGAACCCAAGGAAGTAAGCAATGAACACGGTCAAGATACAAATAGTAAAGAAATTCAGAAGAAAATAGCAAAGATAAGAATTAATAAAATCAAACAGAAAAAAAATGACAATCATCGCTTGAATCAAACAACAAAAACAAAACAATGCCACAGCAAGCAAGCACAAAACTCACACAATAAGAACAAAAACATCCGAAGAACAAGGAAACCACAGAACACAAACACAAGGATAGAACCAAAGCTAATAACAATGAACAGCAATAAGAAAAAAGTGTTCGAACAAGCGACAGTCACCGAGGAGTGTTCGAGAATAAACGTCGTCGAGAACAAGAGAACAAGACACGGAACACAATAACAGACAAGAATGGACGTCGCAGATTAGATGGGAGGGTAAAAGTACATAAGAATACGCATCGTAAAGAACAAGAGAAACGGAAGAACAAAGAATATCTAAGAATGGTCAACGTCAAAATAAAGAACAGGGTAGACAGAAGAAGAACACAGAAATACCCAAGATGGAGAAACGTCAAATAAGAACAGGTAGACAGAAGACATAGATACCCAGAATGGAGAACGTCAAAAGAAAGACAGGTCACAAAGAACAAAGCATAGCCAAGAATAGAAGGTCAGAAAAGAACGCCAAGAAGCAGCACAAGACAGGGGCGAGACCAACCATCCAGAGAGACTTCAAGTCACTCAGAATAAGCAGCTGCTTCAAGGTAAGGACAATTTTATGTCAAATTTGGTTATCCGTTTCTATTTACTGTGAGTTAGGTTCAGGTTAAGTATTGGAACTGCTTATAGTTTATTGGAACCGAAACTAGTTAGGAAATTTAGTGATACCTTTGATTTGAAACTCATTGAAACTTGAAACACTTGAAACAGGTCCTGCAACCCGTCCTCACACTAGGCTGGTTAAAGCAGCGGCCGTCCTCCACACGCATTCATGAGTTTTAACATACTGTGTATTCAAAACTGGTTTGTTTTCATATATAAATTAATATTATTATACATAAAAATTCTATGTATAGTTAGGCGTAGGTTAGGTTAGGTGTTTAGGTTCTGTTAGCGATTATTTGTATTTGTTAGTACGTGGTGAAGCATTTACAGCGTTGTGGTTCGAACACCAGTCGTCAGTGAAGCACTTGTTCCGGAAGTGTTCGAACGTCAGCAGTTGTGAGTCGTGTGTAACCGTTTTTCATTACCATTTATCATACTATCGCTATTTGTTATGTATTATGATAATTATCGTACTAATTCGCTATTATTTTGAATGATATGGAACCAAAGAGGAGAATATGTATTGCTTGCAGAGAGTATTTACAACTGCATCAATATAAATTATATGATAAGTATGCTCATAAAAATAATAAGGAAAGGAAACAGGCAGCTTGCCACAATGGTCGAAATAATCACACGTGTTCAAGAGTCCAACTTCACTCTACGTGATGACCAAGGCACACATCACAAGATGGAGAAACGACAACGTGTCGGTCCGTCTTGGACCATTAACAAGCCGTGTGTGACCCGATATGTCACATACTGAACCGAATAACGCCACGGACCGAAACGTCGACGTTTCTCCATTGTCTGATGTGTGGTTTATATCTCGAGCCACGTTAGTGCGACTCATCGCTGACACCACTATTCCATTGCAGCGTGCACAATTAGGAGAAAATGCAAGAATCAAGGCGGTAGCTGCAAGAGTGAGTGTTCAGCCAGTGAGCGCTACGTCAAGAGAGGTTGTCGAGGACCTTCATGCTGGTGCTGCGCCCCACACAGTGAGTACCTGGTCTTAGGAACAGGACCAACTTTCTTGCAGAGACTGACGCCACGGTCCTGACCACAAGCTCGAGGCGAGGTCCAGGGCCACGGTCCTGACCACAAGCTCGAGACGAGGTCCAGGGCCACGGTCCTGACCACAAGCTCGAGACGAGGTCCAGGGCCACGGTCCTCACCACAAGCTCGAGACGAGGTCCAGGGCCACGGTCCTCACCACAAGCTCGAGACGAGGTCCAGGGCCACGGTCCTGACCACAAGCAGAGACGAGGTCCAGGGCCACGGTCCTCACCACAAGCTCGAGACGAGGTCCAGGGCCACGGTCCTGACCACAAGCAGAGACGAGGTCCAGGGCCACGGTCCTCACCACAAGCTCGAGACGAGGTCCAGGGCCACGGTCCTGACCACAAGGCGAGGTCTAGAGCGGTCAGGTCCCCACCGAGAGACTGTAGAGACCCCGAAGCCCCTCTACGACACACACCAGCGAGGACAGGTCTTTATATATGCTTGTAGCAGCGCGGTGGTAGTCACTATTCTTGTAGAGGTCCGCAGCAGCTTGTAGGAGAGTGGGCAGCCCGCGAGGCACTGCCCATGTCAAACAAGTGACCACGGGGTCACCCAAGGCTTGACCCCAACACACCAGGGGGTGTAGGCTGCGTCCTGGTATTCCATGGGTAGGGCAACTTAGCTGCGCTATACTGAATACTATACAATCTTATACTATATTATTTATACAATATACACTGTGCAATATTCTATACAATTAATATCCTGAAGAATTCACTATCCATGCGAATTATAGCAGAATTTGTTATACAATATACAAATCGGGAACAATATGCAACACAATGTTATATAATTATATAATGTATATTAAATAGTGGACTTTAAATTCAATTTAAAAAAAAAATAATTGTAGAAATGCTGGTTCATATTTTTGTTTTTTATTTTTTTTTTAATTATTCCTGGGTGCAGGAGAGCACTCTAGCTTGTGCTAGAGAAGGTAATTACTAGGAATGAAGTGATTGACAGGACGCATTACTAGGAATGGCCCAGTGGACACAGTATTCAACACAATCGTTAATTTAACGTTGGTAACGTTAAATTTTTTTTTTTTTGAGATATATACAAGAGTTGTTACATTCTTGTACAGCCACTAGTACGCGTAGCGTTTCGGGCAGGTCCCTGGAATACGATCCCCGCCGCGAAGAATCGTTTTTTCATCCAAGTACACATTTTACTGTTGCGTTAAACAGAGGCTACAGTTAAGGAATTGCGCCCAGTAAATCCTCCCCGGCCAGGATACGAACCCATGACATAGCGCTCGCGGAACGCCAGGCGAGTGTCTTACCACTACACCACGGAGACTGTTAAATTGTTTGTCTTGCATATATAACGTCCACTGGGAAACTGTTTTGACAATATTACTCTTATAAATACACTCATATAAATAATTTAAGAGTTAAATTATAAACAAAATGTCAATGTTAAAATTAATTTTGTTTAGTTATTCCTGGTGACAGCAAGCAACAGCCTGGTGGACCAAACTCTCACAAGTCAAGTCTGGCCTCGGGCCGGGCTTGGGGAGTAGAAGAACTCCCAGAACCTCATCAACCAGGTATCAACCAGGTATCAACCAGGTATCAACCAGACAGTGAGTACAATTTTTGTTTACAACTTTTGAAACCTCCCCCCCCCATCCCAAGAGTGAAATGTATTTGTTAAGCCCAACATGTTCCACTCGAGTACCTGGTATACGTAACGTGAACCTTGTTCTCCTGCAGAGTGCAGACTTAAGAAGAAATGCAGGAAGCACCGCGGCTCGTGCAAGGCGGCCTGTGGTGGCAGCGAGCGCATTATCCCTAAAGGCTGCCGGGGCCCCTCCTGCTGGTGCTGCGCGCCGCCTCCCAGTTAGTCTCTCCACTATTTGTTGATTGACTTATGGACGGAATGAAGTAGTAAAGTTCTTGATGATTAATTGGTCATTCTCGCAAGGCCCTAAGGTTAATGACGTGTGTGTGTGTGTGTGGTGTGTGTGTGTGTGTGTGTTGTGTGTGTGTGTGTGTGTGTGTTGTGTGTGTGTGTGTGTGTGTGTGTGTGTTTGGGTGTGTGTGTGGTGTGTGTGTGTGTGTGTGTGTGTGTGTGTGTGTGTGTGTGTGTGTGTGTGTACTACCTATCTGTACTTACCTATCTGTGCTTGCAGGATCGAGCATTGACTCTTGGATCCCGCCTTTCCAGCTATCGGTTGTTTACAGCAATGACTCCTGTCCCATTTCCCTATCATACCTAGTCTTAAAAGTATGAATAGTATTTGCTTCCACAACCTGTTCCCCAAGTGCATTCCATTTTCCACTACTCTCACGCTAAAAGAAAACTTCCTAACATCTCTGTGACTCATCTGAGTTTCCAGTTTCCACCCATGTCCCCTCGTTCTGTTATTATTACGTGTGAACATTTCATCTATTTCCACTTTGTCAATTCCCCTGAGTATTTTATATGTCCTATCATATCTCCTCTCTCCCTTCTTTTCTCTAGTGTCGTAAGGTTCAGTTCCTTCAGTCGCTCTTCATATCCCTTCCCTCGTAACTCTGGGACAAGCCTCGTCGCAAACCTCTGAACCTTCTCCAGTTTCCTTATGTGTTTCTTCAGGTGGGGGCTCCATGATGGCGCGGCATACTCTAAGACGGGTCTCACGTATGCAGTGTAAAGCGCCCTAAAAGCCTCCTCATTTAGGTTTCTGAATGAAGTTCTAATTTTCGCCAGTGTAGAGTACGCTGCTGTCGTTATCCTATTTATATGTGCCTCAGGAGTTAGATTAGGTGTCACATCCACTCCCAGATCTCTTTCTCGAATCGTTACAGGTAGGCTGTTCCCCTTCATTGTGTACTGTCCCTTTGGTCTCCTATCACCTGATCCCATTTCCATAACTTTACATTTACTGGTGTTAAACTCCAGTAGCCATTTCCCTGACCATCTCTGCAACCTGTTTAAGTCCTCTTGGAGGATCCTACAATCCTCGTCTGTCACAACTCTTCTCATTAATTTTGCGTCATCCGCAAACATTGACATGTATGACTCCACTCCTGTAAACATGTCATTTACGTAAATTAGAAAGAGGATTGGTCCCAGCACCGATCCTTGAGGTACTCCACTTGTTACTGTTCTCCAGTCCGACTTCTCGCCCCTTACCATTACCCTCTGGCTCCTTCCTGTTAGGTAGTTCTTCACCCATTCTAGGGCCTTTCCGCTTACTCCTGCCTGCCTCTCAAGTTTGTATAGCAGTCTCATGTGCGGTACTGTATCAAAGGCCTTTTGGCAGTCAAGAAATATGCAGTCTGCCCAGCCTTCTCTGTCCTGCCTTATCCTTGTTACTTTATCATAGAATTCTAAAAGGTTTGTTAGGCATGATTTCCCTGTCCAGAAACCATGTTGGTGCTTGTTTACAAACCCAATGCTCTCCAGGTGCTCAACAAGTCTTAGCCTAATTATTCTTTCAAGTATTTTGCAGGGGATGCTTGTCAATGATACGGGTCTGTAGTTAAGTGCCTCCTCCCTGTCACCTTTCTTGAAAATCGGTACGACATTTGCCTCCTTCCAGCAACTGGGCAATTCTCCCGACATAAGTGACTCATTAAAGATCATTGCCAGAGGCACACTGAGAGCCTGCGCTGCCTCTTTAAGTATCCACGGTGATACTTTGTCTGGTCCAACAGCTTTGTTTGCATCCAGTGTTGTCAACTGTTTCATTACCTCCTCTGCTGTCACCTCTATGTCTGATAGTCTGTCATTTAGGGTAATCGCTTCTAACAATGGGAGCTGCTCAGGCTCGGTTGTGAACACTCCATGGAAATTTGCATTCAGTACCTCGCAGATTTCCTTGTCGCTTTCTGTATATGCCCCTTCTGTTTTCCTCAGTCTTGTCACTTGGTCATTTACCGACATCTTCCTTCTTATATGGCTATGTAGTAATTTAGGTTGCTTTTTCGCTTTGACTGCAATATCATTCTCATAATTTCTTTCCGACACTCGTCTTATGTTAATGTAATTGTTCCTAGCTCTGTTACATCTAATCCTGTTGTCCTCTGTCCTTTGTCTTCTGTACTTCCTCCACTCCCTCCTGCTTCTCACCTTTGCTTCCTTACATTGTCTATCAAACCATGGGTTATTATATTCCCTTCTGCTTTTTTCCTTTATTGTTGGAATAAATCTCTCTTCAGCCTCTTTGCATTTCAATATGACTTTGTTCATCATACCTTGCACTGTTTTTCCTCCAAGTTCTTCCTCCCACTGCACTTCTCCCAGGTAGTCCCTTATCCTTCTGTAGTCCCCTTTTCTGTAAACAAGTCTCCTTTCCCGTACCTCTTGACCGTTGGTCACAATTTTAAGCTCCATCATGTAGTCAAAGACTAGGACACAATGGTCACTGGCTCCTAGTGGTATTTCATGTTCCAACTGCTCGATGTCTTCTACATTCTGGGTGAAGATGAGATCTAATAGGCTGGGCGTATCCCCTCCTCTTTCCCTAGTATCTTCCTTCACATGCTGTGTTAGGAAATTCCTGTCAATAACGTCTACCAGCTTCGCTCCCCAGGTCTCCTCCCCGCCATGGGGATTCCTCGTTTCCCAATCTATCTCTCCGTGGTTTAGGTCCCCCATGACCAGTAGCTTCGCCTTCATTCTATGCGCTATTGTTGCTGCCCTCTGCAGTTCACACACACACACATCTGTGTGTGTGTGTGTGTGTGTGTGTGTGTGTGTGTGTGTGTGTAATCAACTAAATGTGCTTGCTGGGGTTGAGCTTTGGCTCTTTGGTCCCGTCTCTCAACCGTCAGTCAACAGGTGTACAGATTCCTGAGCCTATTGGGCTCTATCATATCTACACTTGAAACTGTGTATGGAGTCAGCCTCCACCACATTACTTCCTAATGTCATTTGTCACATTTGTCAACCACTCTGACACTAAAAAAGTTCTTTCTAATATCTCTGTGGCTCATTTGGGCACTCAGTTTCCACCTGTGTCCCTTAGTGCGTGTGCCCCTTGTGTTAAACAGCCTGTCTTTATCTACCCTATCAATTCCCTTCAGAATCTTGAATGTGGTGATCATGTCCCCCCTAACTCTTTTGTCTTCCAGCGAAGTGAGGTTTAATTCCCGTAGTCTCTCCTCGTAGCTCATACCTCTCAGCTCTTTGCTTTCCTCAGCTCAGCACACACACACACACACACACGTGTGTGTGTGTGTGTGTGTGATACATTTCCCGCAGCCTTTCCTCGTAACTCATGCCTTTTAGTTCTGGGACTAGTCTAGTGGCATACCTCTGAACTTTTTCCAGCTTCGTCTTGTGCATGACAAGGTACGGGCTCCATGCTGGGGCCGCATACTCCAGGATTGGTATTACGTATGTGGTGTACAAGATTCTGAATGATTCCTTACACAGGTTCCTGAAGGCATGTGTGTGTGTGTGATTGCAAGGGTTAGGTTAATGAAGGCAGCACTAGTCTCTTATGTGTGTATAATTCTTCTCTCACTCTGGGCTCCAACAGAATGTAAAATGAAGAAGAAGTGCAGGAAGCGTGGAGGCTCGTGCAAGACCTCGTGTACCACCGGCGAGACCCTCGTCCCCAGAGGCTGTAGAGGCGACTGCCAGTGTTGTGTGCTGGGTGCTGGAGGTGAGGTCTCTCGTGTGTACCAGTGGTGGAGGTGAGGTCTCTCTTGTGTACCAGTGGTGGGTGCTGGAGGTGAGGTCTCTCGTGTGTACCAGTGGTGGAGGTGAGGTCTCTCTTGTGTACCAGTGGTGGGTGCTGGAGGTGAGGTCTCTCTTGTGTACCAGTGGTGGGTGCTGGAGGTGAGGTCTCTCTTGTGTACCAGTGTTGGGTGCTGGAGGTGAGGTCTCTCTTGTGTACCAGTGGTGGGTGCTGGAGGTGAGGTCTCTCGTGTGTACCAGTGGTGGAGGTGAGGTCTCTCTTGTGTACCAGTGGTGGGTGCTGGAGGTGAGGTCTCTCTTGTGTACCAGTGGTGTGTGCTGGAGGTGAGGTCTCTCTTGTGTACCAGTGGTGGGTGCTGGAGGTGAGGTTTCTCGTGTGTACCAGTGGTGGAGGTGAGGTCTCTCTTGTGTACCAGTGGTGGGTGCTGGAGGTGAGGTCTCTCGTGTGTACCAGTGGTGGAGGTGAGGTCTCTCTTGTGTACCAGTGGTGGGTGCTGGAGGTGAGGTCTCTCGTGTGTACCAGTGGTGGAGGTGAGGTCTCTCTTGTGTACCAGTGGTGGAGATGAGGTCTCTCTTGTGTACCAGTGGTGGGTGCTGGAGGTGAGGTCTCTCTTGTGTACCAGTGGTGGGTGCTGGAGGTGAGGTCTCTCTTGTGTACCAGTGGTGGGTGCTGGAGGTGAGGTCTCTCTTGTGTACCAGTGGTGGGTGCTGGAGGTGAGGTCTCTCTTGTGTACCAGTGGTGGGTGCTGGAGGTGAGGTCTCTCGTGTGTACCAGTGGTGGAGGTGAGGTCTCTCTTTTGTACCAGTGGTGGGTGCTGGAGGTGAGGTCTCTCTTGTGTACCAGTGGTGGGTGCTGGAGGTGAGGTCTCTCTTGTGTACCAGTGGTGGAGGTGAGGTCTCTCTTGTGTACCAGTGGTGGGTGCTGGAGGTGAGGTCTCTCTTGTGTACCAGTGGTGGGTGCTGGAGGTGAGGTCTCTCTTGTGTACCAGTGGTGGAGGTGAGGTCTCTCTTGTGTACCAGTGGTGGGTGCTGGAGGTGAGGTCTCTCTTGTGTACCAGTGGTGGGTGCTGGAGGTGAGGTCTCTCTTGTGTACCAGTGGTGGGTGCTGGAGGTGAGGTCTCTTGTATGTACCAGTGGTGGAGGTGAGGTCTCTCTTGTTTACCAGTGGTGGGTGGTGGAGGTGAGGTCTCTCTTGTTTACCAGTGGTGGGTGGTGGAGGTGAGGTCTCTCTTGTTTACCTGTGGTGGGTGGTGGAGGTGAGGTCTCTCTTGTTTACCAGTGGTGGGTGCTGGAGGTGAGGTCTCTCTTGTTTACCTGTGGTGGGTGCTGGAGGTGAGTTCTCTCGTGTGTACCAGTGGTGGAGGTGAGGTCACTCTTGTTTACCTGTGGTGGGTAGCAGAGGTACACCACAACTGGTAATTGCCATTGTGTAATATTGTTCCATTAATTTGCATCTGCTGAAATGTTTCCTGGTTACATGACAATTTAGAAGAAAGCTCTACTTTAATGTATTTTGTATGTGGTGTGATTTTTTTGACATTAACCGAACTCAACTTCTAGTCTACCAAACTGTACATAAGGTGTCTAAGACATACGTTCCTTCCTTACAACACATAATAAAAATCATTCAATTTTGTAAATGTCGTCTAGATGGCGTACTTGGCTGTGTCTGGATCGATCCCAACAGTTTTTACTACTAATAAGTGCTGGGAGCCACCAGAATGGAAATCTTGCTTGCCAGTATCAGAATTCAGTAATTTAATGAATGGTAAAACTCTATGGACTTACATCTGAACATTTCACCTCTACTGACTTCATGAAGATACTGCATATATACATAGGGGTACCACCTCTGGTGCAATTGTAGGGACCCATAGCCTCGAAGAAAAAAGTAAAATATATTCACAGAAGACCTTGTGGATTATCACTGTGGTGGTGGAGGCCAAGACCGTCAGTAGTTTCAAAGCGTTATATGACAAAGAGTACAGTACTGGGAAGAAGGGACACCACGAGCATAGCTCTCATCCTGTAACTACACTTAGATAATTACTGAACACACTAATATTTTCTTCTACCATCCCTATTCTTATGTATATACAGTATATATATATACTGTATAAAATATATACCCCGCAACTCTGATGAGCCTATCGGTCGCCCAGACGGGATCACAGTGAACCCCTGGAAGAATGGTAGACAGTTGGTGTGGGACTACATTTGAGTTTCAACCTTAGCCAACACCTATGTTAACTTCAGTGCTACACAAGCAGGAGGAGCTGCCAATCACCGGGAAGCAGCCAAGTCACGTAAATACGGAGACCTTGATCACCACTACAATTTTGTCTCCATTGCCTCAGAGACACTTGGTGCCTGGGGTAAAAGTGCTGCAAGTGTTTGAAGGAGTTGGGGTTCAAGCTAATTGAAACAACTAGAGACCCTAGAGCTGCCAGTTTTTTCTTTCAATGCATTAGTGTGGCGATCCAGAGAGGAAATGCTCACTGCATCCATGGTTCCTGCCCGCCATCTGAGGAGCTGGAGGAGCTATACAACTTGTGACAAGTAGTCTTGTACCTTGCATGTAACCAATGTTGTAACCCTTTTTGTGTAATGACATTTTAAAATAAAGTTAGATATATATACACACATCCTAAAAGAATAGTGGTGGTAGGAGAAGAAAATATCAAAGTGTTCAGTGAGGATCCACAAGGTCTTCTCTGAGTACTCATTATTTTCTTCTCCGAGGCTATGGGTCCCTACACTTGCACCAGAGGTGGTACCCTTTTTAGACATATACACACATATATATTCTTTTTTGTAACAAAGTTTAATAAAATGTAATGGTAGCCTGTAGGCCCACAGTGTCATCACAGTCAGGCTGATCTGGCAACTCCAGCAATAATTAATCAAGTTTCTTCCTTAAAGTTTTTACTGTTATTCCAGCAATGTTTCATAATGTTGTTGGCAGAAGGTTGACAAGTCACACATCTCTGATGTTTATTGTATGTTCCCTTCTCGTGCCTACGGCGTCCAAACCTTCCCTTGGATATATTTTACACTTCCATACTTCACATCCCATTAGGTATTATTCAGCTGGGGGCTTGGAAGCCGATCTTCCTTTATTTAATGTGTATATAATATCTTTCTATTCTCTGTTCGAAGAAGTACAATGTTAATGTTTAAGTAGTAACACAAGTTGTAAATGTCTGAAACTTGATGATGCTTCACTCACTACTGAGCATCTTTTAGATTATTGGAACTTTTTAACAGAGTGCAGTTCGACACCTTCATGTGATGAGAGCAAGGGAGTGTGCAGGATAGTATGCCACGTGAATGAGCGTGAGGCAGCTGGTGTCTGTGGTGGCTACGCTTGCAAGTGTTGCACAACGCAGCTGCTTGCTTGTCCTACCACAGCTGTCTGTCCCGGAATCTGTATAGACTCGAGATACTGTGCCATACCTCTGACTAACTACCATTGCTCACTGGATGGCTGCATCTGCTGTGATAGTAAGAATTTATAACATTTTGTCACTCTCAATTCATAACCCACAAGAGCCAGTCACAGGTGTTTAGGAGTCATTGTTGTATGTTGAAATCATAATTTGATTAAACACAAACACTGCACAAACACATGTAAACTCTGAGAGAGGGTTTAGAGCTGGCAAACACAACTATTGAGTCTAAATGAACCAGTATTGATTGCAGAACAAGATCAATGTTAACATTCTAACGTAAAAACTCAATGTGCTCAAAGGATACAAAAAGGTGATTTTTAGTTGCAACAGTTCATGGCGGCCAGACGCTTGGAGCTAGCCTCACCCATCTTTGCATTAGAAATAGTCTGGGTTTTAGGACAGACATTCAAACTTAGTAATTATTCAGGAAATAAGGAATTTTTTACCATGCAATAGTTCCCTATAAGAGTTCTGTTTCACCCTGTTTTCAATTCATTGCCTTCTTTTTGAAGCTTATTATATGCTAATAAACCCAATAAACCTAATAAACATTTTACCCAACAGTAAAATGGGTATCTGGTTGTTAAACGATTTGGCGGGTCGTATTCTGGGAAAAATTAGGATTAAGGACCAGCCCGAAACGCTATGTTTGCTAGTGACTTTCCGAAAACGTAAGAACTCTTGTACATATAAAATGTATGTATGCAACAAGATCAAAACCACTCATCTATTCAATACAAAATAACCAGTGAAATTGGAAAAAAAAATTTGGAGTGCATTTTTGCCTGGTCAATGCATTCTCAACATCTAGACTGAGAAGGTCTTGACCAGGCAAAAGTACACTCGATCCAAAAGACGAGCAGTCTTCTTGCCAATTTCACTGTGGTTATTCTGCATATATTTATTTATTTATTTATTTATTTATATATATACAAGAAGTTACATTGGTTTTGTTTGAGTACATAGCATGTGTTGTTTACATTCTTGTAAAGACACTAGTATGCACAGCGTTTCAGGCTATAATAGAATGTATTATCTGAGGTTGGAGGCCAGACACTTGGAGTTAGTCTCGCCCAATCTTGCACAGTAATGCACCTCTTAGTTTAACTTGTTTTACACCTCCATTTATTATTATTCTTTATGCCACTTTTTTTTTTATTGTCACAGAACTGGGTGTCATAACCACACTGAGCCCAAAAGTGATTATATCACCACCTCAAGAGGGACCCACCACGCCACGCCCAGTAGGACCCACCACGCCACGTCCAGTAGGACCCACCACACCACGTCCAGTAGGACCCACCACTCCACGTCCAGGAGGACCTACCACGCCACGTCCAGTAGGACCTACCACGCCACGTCCAGTAGGACCCACCACTCCACGTCCAGTAGGACCTACCACGCCACGTCCAGTAGGACCTTCCACGCAACGTCCAGTAGGACCTACCACGCCACGTCCAGGAGGACCTACCACGCAACGTCCAGTAGGACCTACCATGCCACGTCCAGTAAGACCCACCTCGCCACGTCCAGTAGGACCCACCACGCCACGTCCAGTAGGACCTACCACGCCACGTCCAGTAGGACCCACCACACAACGTCCAGGAGGACCCACCACGCCACGTCCAGTAGGACCCACCACGCCACGTCCAGTAGGACCCACCACACAACGTCCAGGAGAACCCACCACGCCACGTCCAGGAGGACCCACCACGCCACGTCCAGTAGGACCCACCACACCACGTCCAGTAGGACCCACCACACAACATCCAGGAGGACCCACCACACCACGTCCAGGAGGACCCACCACGCCACATCCAGTAGGACCCACCACGCCACGTCCAGTAGGACCCACCACGCCACGTCCAGTAAGACCCACCACGCCACGTCCAGTAGAACCTACCAACCCAGGTCCAGAAAGACCTACCATGCCAGATCTAGGAGGATCTATCCTGCCAGACCCAGAAGGATCTATCCTGCCAGACCCAGAAGGATCTATCCTGCCAGACCTAGAAGGATCTATCACACCAGGTCCAGAAGGATCTATCCTGTCAGACCCAGAAGGATCCATCCTGCCAGACCCAGAAGGATCTATCACACCAGGTCCAGAAGGATCTATCCTGCCAGACCCAGAAGGATCTATCCTGCCAGACCTAGAAGGACCTATCACACCAGGTCCAGAAGGATCTATCCTGCCAAACCTAGAAGGACCTATCCTGCCAGACCTAGAAGGATCTATCCTGCCAGACCTAGAAGGACCTATCACACCAGACCCAGAAGGATTTATCCTGCCAGACCCAGAAGGACCTACCCTGCCAGACCTAGAAGGATCTATCCTGCAGGACCCAGAAGGATCTATCCTGCAGGACCCAGAAGGATCTATCCTGCCAGACCCAGAAGGATCTATCACACCAGGTCCAGGAGAACCTGCTACTCTAAATACGAAAAACTCCACATCATCAAATCCAAGTGACTTGATATCCTCGAGCCTAGAGTCTATAGCAACCTTTGCACCATCCAGTACCGAATCAGTTACAGTTGAAGCTACCAACATATCATTCACCGCTGTAACCGTCACATTGCCAACAACTCAAATATCAACAATGAATCTCACCACACCCACTACAAAAGCATCCACCACGACAGCAATAACTGCTATCACAACCAACACGACACCAACTCCCGTCACAGCCCATATAACATTCACTTTCACAACAACCTCAGTTCCGACCGATGATATAATTAACGCAGAACTGGTTTCCGTCGCACAGGATGCTGCCCTAGGGATACTGCCATTTACTCCCACAACATCTACAGTTCACAATACAGCCCCAACTTCAACTAATACAACAGCTACAATACCACTGGTTACCCAAACAATAGCACCAACCACACTACTAGATACTAATACAACACTAACTACCACATCAACTAGTACTGTAGTACTAGCCACCATAACGCCCGCACCACCACCATTTACCATCATAATATTAACTACAATGCCTGCTGCAATTACAAACTCCACCACTACAACAACCACCACCAGAGAACCATCTACCAGTATAACAACTCCTGCAACAACAACAACTACCATGGCACCAGCTATGGTCACATCACAAACTATAACCAAGACCCCAAGTACCACCACAACATCAAAAACAACTACCACCACAACATCAACAACAACTACCACCACAACACCATCAACCTTCACAGCACCACCAGCTACCACCATGCCAACAACCACTGCAATAACTATGATAACAAAACCAAATACCACCGTGACAACAACTACCACCGTGATTAAAACTACCAACACAACACCAACTACAACCACAACCAGCACCACAAAATAAACTACTGTACTATCAAATGCCACCACTTTACCAACTACCATATCTTTACGACACCAACCATCAATATGACACTACCGTATTAGTCGTCACCCCAACACTGTCACCATAACATTTTTTCCAACTAAGACAAACTACCTCCATGATGCCAAATACCTTGCCAAAGTCAACTACCAACATGGGCTCAACTACCACAAAGTCCATAATAATCAATAGCAGCAGGTCTAGGATAACCTTTCTTGAAATAGAACATTCTCTGTAACTGGCTGACATTGTAATTACAAGTTGTGAAGGATAGATGAAATTGTTTATGTAATAATCTAGGTTGAGGTCTGATAAAAAACCTTCTGTACCCTTTTGTAATGCTCTGTAATGCTTTTTGCACCACCGCTCTCACAGGATTAGTATGGGGTGCACAATAAACTAGCTGCCTCTGGCAGCCACAATCAAAAATGGAAGTTAACATAATAACACCTCACAAGATGAACTGTAAGAGATTTAGATAACATGAAACGAAGCATGTGGGTGAAGACAGGGCAGGGGTTCTCAAGTGGGTATGTGTACCCTTGTCATGTTCTAGTATATACACATTTTAAGCCAGCTCTAAGAAGCTAGTAGTGAACAGAGGTATTATGCAAAAGGAAACATGCCCAACGTTTTCTGTCCTACCCAGGAAACAAACCCAGAATCCCTGATTGTGAGTCGACCAAAGCCAAATACAGTAGAACAAGCTTTGAACATGTAAATACACTGTAGGGTAGCAAGGGTCAAACATGGGTGACAAAGATCAATGAAAGTTACCTTCCTAAGAAATCCTCCAGTGATGTATATACTGGCAGAGAGAAGATTAAGGGATGGGGGGGGGGATACAACAGGACATGAGCAAGGAAGAGAGGAAGTTAGGAGAGAGAGGATGAGTAAAGGGAAATGAAAAGAGGGACAAGAAATGGAGTGGTAAAGACAGTGGTAAGTGTTATTTACAATCTATTATTAACTACAGGAAGGTAAAGGGTAGAATATTATAAATGCAATGAAACATGCTTGAGGATAATAGAAGTAGTGGCCACAGTGGCGAAGTGAGCCTGAGAAAAGATCCTAACACTTGGGGATTTTAACCACAGGAAACAGACTGGTTGACAAAAGATTCTCACGAGGGAGATGAAATAGAGAGAGCAAGATTTGTGGACACTACAAACACTTCCTGTGGCAGCATATCAAGAGGCCAACAAGAGAAAAAAGTGAGCTACCAGCTACTCTAGACCTGGTGTTTAACCAAAATGACCACATAGAAAACATAAAATATGAGGTAACACTAAGAGACAGTGACCACTGTGTTAGTGTGTGATTACATTGTAGAACTAGAAGAGATAGTTGAAAACAGGACAAGGAGCGATAGATAATTCAAAAGAGGGAAACTACAGGAAGGTTAGGCATTATCTGCAGGTTGTTCAATGGAAGACTGAAATGGAAGGAAAGTCAGCAAATGAGATAATGGAGAGGACAGGCAAGTGGTCGCTGCTTGATGAGCCCGTCAGAAAGAAGAGCCACATGGGGTATAAACCGTTTCAATATGGACCAAGACCTTGTAAAACTTCACAAGAGGAACCCCCTTTGTGGTGGCACAGTAGGAACAATACATGGGGGGGGGGGAGCAGGGGACATTGCTTATGGACTGAGAGAGTCATGTATACAGGTTATATTTGTAATAAAAGAACTTAAGAGGGGGGGGGGGAGGACCAGGTTCACAACAGGTGCAGCAGTCAAGGTATGGCACAAACAGAAATTGGGGTGTTTTAGAGACCCCACACAAAGTACTGATGGGAATATTGAGTATGATAATCTTACAATAATGGGACACCAGAGGTTTTTCTCAATTTGATTTGATTTCTGATCCCCAAGTTTCCCTTTGAATCAGAGTGAGGCAGATTCTGATCTTGGTGCCTGCTAGTAGATGGATTGTTCTTGGAAGTTTAATGTACTGGGTTCATTCTTGGTGATACCAGAGCTAAACTTTGTAGCTTCCCAAGGGCTCTTTTCCAGAAAGTGTTATGTTCCACTATTTACTCAATAAAGCAAAAAATATCAATATTCTCCACTTCCCAGCAATATGCAGTTAATAATAAAGTCCAGAATGCTTGGAATATGCAATGATGCTAGAATATAATTCAAAAGTTCATAAATGACAAGAAGCGTAGCAATTATGGAAGTATGACGTCAATCCGGTACTGTACTGTCCTGAACGTGGTAGACCTGTGGATCATCCCATTAGTCTTTGTATAAAGTAATTACATGCATACCAGTGAAAATACGCTCTCCAATTCTGAGCAAATGAGGGCTGCCTGTATTCAGCTTACAGGCCTTACAATGTGATATGCATCAGCCAACACTGCTGCATAAGAGGTGTCTAAGTGGGTAAATCTTATCCCAGATTCTAGGTACTGAAAGAGAAGTGGCAAGGACTGATTCCCATGGGCTTAGATAAGTTTTATGCCCAATTTTTATAACCAACAGCATGATAATTAATATGCAGTCTAGAAAAATATCAGCAAGTTTATTTAATATATAGAACAAGCATGTTAATATTACTGAACAATTTATACACTCAACTCTTGTTAAATATAGACTACAGTACTAAGATTTTCTTCCAAATGGGTCAGTCCATACCTTCATATCTGAAGAAGAAAATGGCATGTGTTAGACAAGCATAAGATATTGAAATGTGATATTTAAATAACAATGCAATAATTGTTCTTCTTGGTAATTTGTATTTTTCTTTATTGCTTATGCCCCAAAAGTATAAAAAATGGCTATTATTCACTTCAAACTGGGCTCTGACCTTTGCCTCAAAGAGCCGAGAGAAGACGTCTGGAAGGTACAGTACTTGAAAACAATAGTGTCCTAATCTAGAGCAGCGACACATTGTTTCGTAAGTCGGCAGCCTTCGGGTATCTTATCTTGAGGTTATCTCGAGATGATTTCGGGGCTTAGCGTCCCCGCGGCCCGGTCCTTGACCAGGCCTCCTTTTTGTTACACACCCCCAGGAAGCATCCCGTAGCAGCTAATTAACTCCCAGGTGCCTATTTACTGCTAGGTGAACAGGTGCATCAGGGTGAAAGAAACTCTGCCCATTTGTTTCCGCCTCCACCGGGGATCGAACCCGGAACCTCAGGACTACGAATCTGAAGTGCTGTTCAATCAGCTGTCAGGCCCCTAAACGGGTACAGTAATTTACCAATACACGTTCTTGAAATTGAGCCATGTGGGGAACTTAGTATCACATAGCTAGCTCAAGATGCGAACTCTGTAACCCTTCATAAAGTTTAGGGTTTCCACTGAAAGCTGAAGCACTCAAAAGCTTTCAAAGCCCTGTTGAAAATCAGTGGTGCAGTAGATAGATGTCGCTATCAACATCAAGGTCTTAAAACTTTTCAACACTCTCCCTCTACACATAAGAGGTATAACTGGCCGACCTCTCGGTGTTGAAAAGAGAACTTGAGAAAACCTCCAAACTATACCTGATCAACCGGGCTGTGCTTTATGCGTCAGGCTGCGGGCAGCAGCGTCTAACTTCCTGGTTTAGCAGACCACCAACCAGGAGGCTTGGCCAGCGACCGAACCGCAAGCACGTTGATTCCCAGAATCAGTAACAGGTAGCAGATGTGGGTGAGTAAGTTTGTATTGAATTGTTTATTAATTGTTTCACTGCATTATATTTGCATATATATTGGCTTTCTTGCTTACTTGCATTGCAATTGTTTTATTTATGTACTAGCTAACTTTAGAAAATAATAAAGAGTTTACCCAAAGTTCAGCGTGTGGAGGACACAATTAAGAGGGGGGTAGATTTAATTACTGGGGGGGGGGAGGATAGGGGGGGTGACTGTCCCGCGGGGCCTTCATTAATAGTTGACGAATGACCCCCCCCCCACCCCTACTCCTTAGCAGGGGTGGCCTCAGGGTGTCTCTTTGAGTGGGGTAGTGATGGAGGCCGACACCTTACGAGGACGATCACAGGTGAACATCTTCAAGAGGAAACTAGATAGTTTCCTCCAAGGAGTGCCGGATCAACCGGGCTATGGTGTTTTTTTTTCTACCACAGCGTGGCCACACATTGGCAGTGCTAACCAGCATGTGTACATTTTCTTCTGTCCTCCATGGACTGTGGTGGGTATGTGGGCCTGCAGGCCACTGCAAGCAACAGCCTAGTGGACCAAACACTCACAAGTCAAGCCTGCCTCGGGCCGGGCTTGGGGAGTAGAACAACTCCCAGAACTCCATCAACCAGGTATCAACAAGGTGTACCTTCAAGATACCTTCCCTAAATTGTATGCGGTAAAGGTCAAAGGAAACGTTCAGGGAAAATAATAGCCACTTTCTTTACTTTGGATACATAAGTAATTAGAAAATAAAATTAGCCAGGAAGAAAACAAATATTCATTGTGTTATCTAACATTATTATTGATCTCGCCAGTTACCTCTTGACCTTAATTGATGTTCTCTTACTTCTCATAATGATTCACTGTGAAGATTACGAAGCGCACACATACATCTTGCTATGTATCCTTCTTATTTGGCTCTCTCATGTGACCTCCACATCCAACTGGTGTACCTCCTCAACCTCCACATCCAACTGGTGTACCTCCTCAACCTCCACATCCAACTGGTGTACCTCCTCAACCTCCACATCCAACTGGTGTACCTCCTCAACCTTCACATCCAACTGGTGTACCTCCTCAACCTCCACATCCAACTGGTGTACCTCCTCAACCTCACATCCAACTGGTGTACCTCCTCAACCTTCACATCCAACTGGTGTACCTCCTCAACCTCCACATCCAACTGGTGTACCTCCTCAACCTTCACATCCAACTGGTGTACCTCCTCAACCTCCACATCCAACTGGTGTACCTCCTCAACCTTCACATCCAACTGGTGTACCTCCTCAACCTCCACATCAACTGGTGTACCTCCTCAACCTCCACATCCAACTGGTGTACCTCCTCAACCTTCACATCCAACTGGTGTACCTCCTCAACCTCCACATCCAACTGGTGTACCTCCTCAAACTCCACATCCAACTGGTGTACCTCCTCAACCTCCACATCCAACTGGTGTACCTCCTCAACCTCCACATCCAACTGGTGTACCTCCTCAAACTCACACCAACTGGTGTACCTCCTCAAACTCCACATCCAACTGGTGTACCTCCTCAACCTCACATCCAACTGGTGTACCTCCTCAAACTCCACATCCAACCGGTGTACCTCCTCAACCTCCACATCCAACTGGTGTACCTCCTCAACCTCCACATCCAACTGGTGTACCTCCTCAAC
>WNGS01006636.1:1320429-1343532 GCA_020271785.1 Procambarus virginalis | reverse complement strand
TTTCTCCATTGTCTGATGTGTGGTTTATATCTCGAGCCCGTTAGTGCGACTCATCGCTCTGACACCACTATTCCATTGCAGCGTGCAAAATTAGGAGAAAATGCAAGAATCAGGCGGTAGCTGCAAGAGCGAGTGTTCAGCCAGTGAGCGCTACGTCAGAGAGGTTGTCGTGGACCTCCTGCTGGTGCTGCGCCCCACACAGTGAGTACCTGGTCTTAGGAACAGGACCAACTTCTTGCAGAGACTGACGCCACGGTCCTGACCACAAGCTCGAGACGAGGTCCAGGACCACGGTCCTGACCACAAGCTCGAGACGAGGTCCAGGGCCACGGTCCTGACCACAAGCTCGAGACGAGGTCCAGGCCACGGTCCTGACCACAAGCTCGAGACGAGGTCCAGGGCCACGGTCCTGACCACAAGCTCGAGACGAGGTCCAGGGCCACGGTCCTGACCACAAGCTCGAGACGAGGTCCAGGGCCACGGTCCTGGCCACAAGCTCGAGACGAGGTCCAGACCACGGTCCCTGACCACAAGCTCGAGACGAGGTCCAGGGCCACGGTCCTGGCCACAAGCTCGAGACGAGGTCCAGGACCACGGTCCTGACCACAAGCTCGAGACGAGGTCCAGGACCACGGTCCTGACCACAAGCTCGAAACGAGGTCCAGGGCCACGGTCCTGACCACAAGCTCGAGACGAGGTCCAGGGCCACGGTCCTGACCACAAGCTCGAGACGAGGTCCAGGGCCACGGTCCTGACCACAAGCTCGAGACGAGGTCCAGGGCCACGGTCCTGGCCACAAGCTCGAGACGAGGTCCAGGGCCACGGTCCTGACCACCAGGCGAGTCTAGAGCGGCCAGGTCCCCACCGAGAGACTGTAGAACCCCGAAGTCCCTCTACGACACCCACACAGCGAGGACAGGTCTTTATATATGCTTGTAGCAGCGCGGTGGTAGTCACTATTCTTGTAGAGGTCCGCAGCAGCTTGTAGGAGAGTGGGCAGCCCGCGAGGCACTGCCCATGTCAAACAAGTGACCACGGGGTCACCCAAGGCTTGACCCACACACCAGGGGGGTGTAGGCTGCGTCCTGGTATTCTATAGGTAGGGCAACTTAGCTGCGCTATACTGAATACTATACAATCTATACTATATTATTTATACAATATACACTGTGCAATATTCTATACAATTAATATCCTGAGAATTCACTATCCATGCGAATTATAGCAGAATTTGTTATACAATATACAATCGGAACAATATGCACAGTTATATAATTATAAATGTATATTAAATAGTGGACTTTAAATTCAATTTAAAAAAAAATAATTGTAGAAATGCTGGTTCATATTCTTTGTTTTTTAATTGTTTTTTTTTAATTATCCTGGGTGCAGGAGAGCACTCTAGCTTGTGCTAGAAAGGAAATTACTAGGAATGAAGTTGATTGCACAGGACGCCTTACTAGGAATGGCCCAGTGGACACAGTATTCAACACAATCGTTATTTAACGTGGTAACGTTAAATTTTTGTCTTGCATATATAACGTCCACTGGGGAACTGTTTTGACAATATTACTCTTATAATACACTCATATAAATAATTTAAGAGTTAAATTATAAACAAAATGTCAATGTTAAAATTATTTTGTTTAGTTATTCCTGGTGACAGCAAGCAACAGCCTGGTGGACCAACTCTCACAATCAAGTCTGGCCTCGGGCCGGGCTTGGGAGTAGAAGAACTCCCAGAACCTCATCAACAGGTATCAACCAGGTATCAACCAGACAGTGAGTACAATTTTTGTTTACAACTTTTGAAACCTCCCCCCCCCCATCCCAAGAGTGAAATGTATTTGTTAAGCCCAACATGTTCCACTCGAGTACCTGGTATACGTCGTGAACCTTGTTCTCCTGCAGAGTGCAGACTTAAGAAGAATGCAGGAAGCACCGCGGCTCGTGCAAGGCGGCCTGTGGTGCAGCGAGCGCATTATTACTAAAGGCTGCCAGGGCCCCTCCTGCTGGTGCTGCTGCGCCGCCGCCTCCAGTTAGTCTCTCCACTATTTGTTGATTGACTTATGGACGGAATGTAGTAGTAAAGTTCCTGATGATTAATTGGTCATTCTCGCAGGCCCTAAGGTTATGACGTGTGTGTGTGTGTGGTGTGTGGTGTGTGTGGTGTGTGTGGTGTGGTGTGTGTGGTGTGTGGTGTGTGTGTGTGTGGTGTGTAATCAACTAAATGTGCTTGCTGGGGTTGAGCTTTGGCTCTTTGGTCCCGCCTCTCAACCGTCAGTCAACAGGTGTACAGATTCCTGAGCCTATGGGCTCTATCATATCTACACTTGAAACTGTGTATGGAGTCAGCCTCCACCACATCACTTCCTAATGCATTACATTTGTCAACCACTCTTGACACTAAAAAAGTTCTTTCTAATATCTCTGTGGCTCATTTGGGCACTCAGTTTCCACCTGTGTCCCCTAGTGCGTGTGCCCCTTGTGTTAATAGCCTGTCTTTATCTACCCTATCAATCCCTTCAGAATCTTGAATGTGGTGATCATGTCCCCCCTAACTCTTTTGTCTTCCAGCGAAGTGAGGTTTAATTCCCGTAGTCTCTCCTCGTAGCTCATACCTCTCAGCTCTTTGCTTTCCTCAGCTCAGCACACACACACACACACACACGTGTGTGTGTGTGTGTGTGTGTGATACATTTCCCGCAGCCTTTCCTCGTAACTCATGCCTTTTAGTTCTGGGACTAGTCTAGTGGCATACCTCTGAACTTTTTCCAGCTTCGTCTTGTGCATGACAAGGTACGGGCTCCATGCTGGGGCCGCATACTCCAGGATTGGTATTACGTATGTGGTGTACAAGATTTTGAATGATTCCTTACACAGGTTCCTGAAGGCGTGTGTGTGTGATTGCAAGGGTTAGGTTAATGAAGGCAGCACTAGTCTCTTATGTGTGTATAATTCTTCTCTCACTCTGGGCTCCAACAGAATGTAAAATCAAGAAGAAGTGCAGGAAGCGTGGAGGCTCGTGCAAGACCTCGTGTACCACCGGCGAGACCCTCGTCCCCAGAGGCTGTAGAGGCGACTGCCAGTGTTGTGTGCTGGGTGCTGGAGGTGAGGTCTCTCGTGTGTACCAGTGGTGGAGGTGAGGTCTCTCTTGTGTACCAGTGGTGGGTGCTGGAGGTGAGGTCTCTCGTGTGTACCAGTGGTGGAGGTGAGGTCTCTTGTGTACCAGTGGTGGGTGCTGGAGGTGAGGTCTCTCTTGTGTACCAGTGGTGGGTGCTGGAGGTGAGGTCTCTCTTGTGTACCAGTGGTGGGTGCTGGAGGTGAGGTCTCTCTTGTGTACCAGTGGTGGGTGCTGGAAGTGAGGTCTCTCGTGTGTACCAGTGGTGGAGGTGAGGTCTCTCTGTGTACCAGTGGTGGGTGGTGGAGGTGAGGTCTCTCGTGTGTACCAGTGTGTGGAGGTGAGGTCTCTCTTGTGTACCAGTGGTGGGTGCTGGAGGTGAGGTCTCTCGTGTGTACCAGTGGTGGAGGTGAGGTCTCTCTTGTGTACCAGTGGTGGAGATGAGGTCTCTCTTGTGTACCAGTTGGTGGAGGTGAGGTCTCTCTTGTGTACCAGTGGTGGGTGCTGGAGGTGAGGTCTCTCTTGTGTACCAGTGGTGGTGCTGGGTGAGGTCTCTCTTGTGTACCAGGTGGGTGCTGAGGTGAGGTCTCTCTTGTGTACCAGTGGTGGGTGCTGGAGGTGAGGTCACTCTTGTGTACCAGTGGTGGGTGCTGGTGACGTCTCTCTTGTGTACCAGTGGTGGGTGCTGGAGGTGAGGTCTCTCTTGTGTACCAGTGGTGGAGGTGAGGTCTCTCTTTGTACCAGTGGTGGGTGCTGGAGGTGAGGTCTCTTTTGTACCAGTGGTGGGTGCTGGAGGTGAGGTCTCTCTTGTGTACCAGGGTGGGTGCTGGAGGTGAGGTCTCTCTTGTGTACCAGTGGTGGGTGCTGGATGTGAGGTCTCTCGTGTGTACCAGTGGTGGAGGTGAGGTCTCTCTTGTGTACCAGTGGTGGGTGCTGGAGGTGAGGTCTCTCTTGTGTACCAGTGGTGGGTGCTGGAGGTGAGGTCTCTCTTGTGTACCAGTGGTGGGTGGTGGAGGTGAGGTCTCTCTTGTGTACCAGTGGTGGGTGGTGGAGGTGAGGTCTCTTGTGTACCAGTGGTGGGTGCTGGAAGTGAGGTCTCTTGTTTACCAGTGGTGGGTGCTGGAGGTGAGGTCTCTCTTGTTTACCAGTGGTGGGTGCTGGAGGTGAGTTCTCTCGTGTGTACCAGTGGTGGGTGGTGGAGGTGAGGTCTCTCTTGTGTACCAGTGGTGGGTGCTGGAAGTGAGGTCTCTTGTTTACCAGTGGTGGGTGCTGGAGGTGAGTTCTCTCGTGTGTACCAGTGGTGGAAGTGAGGTCACTCTTGTTTACCAGTGGTGGGTGCTGGAGGTGAGTTCTCTCGTGTGTACCAGTGGTGGAGGTGAGGTCACTCTTGTTTACCTGTGGTGGGTAGCAGAGGTACACCACAACTGGTAATTGCCATTGTGTAATATTGTTCCATTAATTTGCATCTGCTGAAATGTTTCCTGGTTACATGACAATTTAGAAGAAAGCTCTACTTTAATGTATTTTGTATGTGGTGTGATTTTGTTGACATTAACCGAACTCAACTTCTAGTCTACCAAACTGTACATAAGGTGTCTAAGACATTCGTTCCTTCCTTACAGCACATATAAAATCATTCAATTTTGTAAATGTCGTCTAGATGGCGTACTTGGCTGTGTCTGGATCGATCCCAACAGTTTTTACTACTAATAAGTGCTGGGAGCCACCAGAATGGAAATCTTGCTTGCCAGTATCAGAATTCAGTAATTAATGAATGGTAAAACTCTATGGACTTACATCTGAACATTTCACCTCTACTGACTTCATGAAGATACTGCATATATACATAGGGGTACCACCTCTGGTGCAATTGTAGGGACCCATAGCCTCGAAGAAAAAAGTAAATATATTCACAGAAGACCTTGTGGATTATCACTGTGGTGGTGGAGGCCAAGACCGTCAGTAGTTTCAAAGCGTTATATGACAAAGAGTACAGTACTGGAAGAAGGGACACCACTAGCGTAGCTCTCATCCTGTAACTACACTTAGGTATTACTGAACACACTAATATTTTCTTCTACCATCCCTATTCTTATGTATATACAGTATATACATACTGTATAAATATATACCCCGCACTCTGATGAGCCTGTCGGTCGCCCAGACGGGATCACAGTGAACCCCTGGAAGATGGTAGACAGTTGGTGGGGACTACATTTGAGTTTCAACCTTAGCCACACCTATGTTAACTTCAGTGCTACACAAGCAGGAGGAGCTGCCAATCACCGGAAAGCAGCCAAGTCACGTAAATACGGAGACCTTGATCACCACTACAATTTTGTCTCCATTGCCTCAGAGACACTTGGTGCCTGGGTAAAAGTGCTGCAGTGTTTGAAGGAGTTGTGGTTTCAAGCTAATTGAAACAACTGAGACCCTAGAGCTGCCAGTTTTTTCTTCAATGCATTAGTGTGGCAATCCAGAGAGGAAATGCTCACTGCATCCATGGTTCCTGCCCGCCATCTGAGGAGCTGGAGGAGCTATACAACTTGTGACAAGTAGTCTTGTACCTTGCAGTAACCAATGTTTGACCCTTTTTGTGTAATGACATTTTAAAATAAAGTTAAGATATATATACACCATCCTAAAGATAGTGGTGGTAGGAGAGAAAATATCAAAGTGTTCAGTGAGGATCCCAAGGTCTTCTCTGAGGCTATGGGTCCCTACACTTGCACCAGAGGTGGTACCCTTTTTAGATATATACACACATATATATTCTTTTTTTGTACAAGTTTTAATAAATGTAATGGTAGCCTGTAAGCCAACAGTGTCATCACAGTCAGGTTGATCTCGGCAACTCCAGCATAAATTAATCATTTCTTCTTTAAAGTTTTTAACTGTTATTCCAGCAATGTTTCTTAATGTTGTTGGCAGAAGGTTACAAGTCACACATCTCTGATGTTTATTGTATGTTCCCTTCTCGTGCCTACGGCGTCCAAACCTTCCCTTGGATATATTTTACACTTCCATACCTCACATCCNTACTCTCCTGCTCACGCCTGTGCTCTTCTAGTCACTCCTAAATACACCATCTGCCCAACCGCCTTCTGTGTTGTCATGTTTTTGTTACTTTGTCATAGAACTTCAGTAAGTTCGTTAAGCATGACTTCCCTGAAGGGCAGCCATTTGCTTCCCTGTTGGTGTTTGTTTACATATCTGATCCTCGCCAGGTGTGTACTAGTCATATCTTTATTATTCTCTCGAGTACCTTGCAGGGGATGTTTGTCAGTTGTCTGGTCAGTAGTTTACTGCTTCTTCCATATCTTGTCTTATATACTGGCATGATATTCACCATCTTCCAACAGCTGGATAAAACTCCCTTAATTCTCAGTTGACTCATTATAGACCAGGAGCCAGATTGACGAAGCCGTTACGCAAGTAAGTAATTATCACTAGAAGGCACCAAGCCTGGAAGGCTGTGTAGCACCATCAAATGTGCGGGATAATCAGAGGGCGCTAAATATCACCAAGGATGCCAATACGAGAACAAAAACGCATAAGTCGAACGATATCAAAAGTATCCGAGTCGCCAGCCGTTACGCAAGTACTTAATTACAAATGTGTTCATCTTTCCTCGATCGTTGACGGCTTTGTTAATTTATTTATTATTTATTAAACAGTTTACAAGCTTGAACACTTCCCAATCAAATGTTTTTATTGTTATAAACATCCTCCTGGTGCTTCAGAGCTCATTAACTGTTTAATTATTGTAAACAAAGCCGCTAAAGATTGAGAAGAAATGTACAGGTTCGTAAGTGCTTGCGTAACTGCTTCGTGAATCTGGCCCCAGAGCCAGAAGTATAGCTGAGAAGGCTCTTGTAACATCAACGTTGAAATATTATCGTATATAGCTTGATTTTCATCTATTGATGTTAGTTGTCTCATTATCCCCCCCCCCCCCGTCGTTATCTCAGTGTTGGTCAGTCTCCGTCTAAGGTGCCCACCTCCCAGTACTGGGAACTGTTGACTCAGTCAACACACCTTGCAAACTGCATTGAGCTCCTTACACATTTCTTTATAATTTTGTGAGGAACTCATTGTATGAGTGTGTGTATAATTACCTAAGTGTAGTTACAGGATGAGAGCTACGCTCGTGGTGTCCCGTCTTCCCAGCACTCTTTGTCGTACAACACTTTGAAACTACTGATGGTCTTGGCCTCCACCACCACCTCACTTAACTTGTTCCAACCGTCTACCACTTTGTTTGCGAAAGTAAATTTTCTTATATTTCTTCGGCAGCTTTATTGAGTTAGTTTAAATCTATGACCTCTTGTTCTTGAAGTTCCAGGTCTCAGGAATTCTTCCCTATCAATTTTATCGATTCCCGTTACTATTTTGTACGTAGTAATCATATCACCTCGCTTTCTTCCGTCTACTAGTTTTGGCATATTTAATGCCTCTAACCTCTCCTCGTAGCTCTTGCCCTTCAGTTCTGGGAGCCACTTAGTAGCATGTCTTTGCACCTTTTCCAGTTTGTTGATGTGCTTCTTAAGATATGGGCACCACACAACCGCTGCATATTCCAGCTTTGGTCTAACAAAAGTTGTGAACAATTTCTTTAGTATTTCGCCATCCATGTATTTAAAAGCAATTCTAAAACTGGAAAGTGTAGCATAGGCTCCTCGCACAACGTTCTTTATGTGGTCTTCAGGTGATTGTTTTCTATCTATAACCACCTCTAGATATCTTTTTTTTATCAGAATTCTTTAAATTTTTCTCACATAATTTGAGAATTTGTGTTTGGTCTATGTTTTCTTATTCCACATTCCAAATCATGGCATTTATTCACATTAAATTCCATCTGCCAAGTGGTGATCTATACACTTATTTTGTCCAGGTCTTTATGAAGGTCATGGCAATCATCTAAGTTTCTTATCTTCCCCATTATCTTAGCGTCATCAGCAAACATGTTCATATAATTCTGTATTCCAGCTGGTGGACCGTTCATGTAGAGTGTAGACAATGAACATTACCGGTGTGTGTGTGTGTGTGTGTGTGTGTGTGTGTGTGTGTGTGTGTGTGTGTGTGTGTGTGTGTGTGTGTGTGTGTGTATAGAGGCTCTGCTGACTGCCTCCCCTCCCACAGGGTGGCCAGACAGGTGAGGGCTGTGTCGCAGGTGGGGGAGTGTGTGTGAGGAGCCAGGATGTCTGCCCCGCCCCTCTCCCCGACAACAATGACTGTCTCGACGGCGCCACCTGCTGCATCAGTAAGTATACTCCTCTTCCCAGCCAGGCAAGGAACACTATACTCACAATGAAACAATCCGAATCCGAATCCAAGACCGTTGAACGGGTAAGCAGGGGATGGAAGGCTGGGGTGAGGGTGCAGACAACTTGGACAGGGAAAATGGTACAAGTTGGAGAGCGGGACACAACTTCGGTGGCCCAACCACCGCAGGTTTGACTTAGCAGTGATACTGCACGGCGCTCACTTTGTTCATTTGCATCCCTGGGCGCAGGGGGGCTCGGTTACTAGCAGCTGGCAGTTGGTGGTTGTTGTTGTTGGTGTTACTTCAATCTTGGGTCTTCGTTCGTCGATCTTCTGACTTCAGAGCTCTTCTTACTTCTTCCTTCTGGCATTTTCTGTCAGGCTCGAGTCGTTGGTCTTCTTGGGCTTCGTGGTAGTCTTGCTTCTTGTTGACATTGTTGTGTTGTCGTTTGAGGTCGTGGGCGTGGTGTCCAGAAGGAAATATTCAGGACTGGAGGTGCCCTTCCGTTGAGGAGGAGATGGTGCTCCAGCTGAGATATCTCCGTCTGGCGAATCGCTTGAGTCAAAGGCAGAGGCGGTGGTTCTAGGAGGTTGAGTCGTGGCAGGTCCTGTAGGTACAGTAGACGATTCAGTGGGCGTGTACTGGGTCTGTGGCGCGATGGTAGTAGTTACTTCTAAGACAGACAGGGCGGCAGACTGTGCAGCTGCAGGGATGGTGGGCGGGGCTGCAGCAGGTGTCGTCGGAGGTGAAGTCGTCGGTTCCGGGGCTGCTTCCTCCACTGTGGCTGTTGGAGCCGGTATTGCTGTGGCGAATGTTGGGTCGGTGGTTGGCTGTAATGGGGTGGTGATGGTGACGGCTGGTTCAGTGAGTGGTTGGTGGGCTGGGGGCTGGCCCGCCGTTGTCTGCGATGCTGTGCAGTAGCTCTTCCTCCTCCTGGTAACCCCTGGAAAATGCCGGCTTGGATGTTTAATGGCGACGGTGCTCGGCGAGCGGCGTTAGTACTGGAGGAGACAGCTAGGGCGCCTCAAGTCCTCAAGTTTCCGTATGTCGTCCTGTCGATGGGAGATGGCCACTTGGTCGCCATTGCAGACTAGACAGCGTTGAATTTTGGCCTTGCAAATGGTGTAGTGGTGGTCTTCCGTGCAGATGTCAGTCTGTCAACTGCCAATCAATCAACTGTTACTAACTACTAACTAATTTTTGCACACACACACACACACACACACACACACACACACACACACACACACACACACACACACACACACACACACACACACACACACACACAATGTTTGCTGACGACGCCAAAATTATGAGAAGGATTAAGACAGAGGAGGAGAGCTTGAAGCTTCAAGAAGACCTGGACAAGCTGCAGGAATGGTCGAACAAATGGCTGTTAGAGTTTAACCCAAGCAGATGTAATGTAATGAAGATAGGGGTAGGAAGCAGGAGACCAGATACAAGGTATCATTTGGGAGATGAAATACTTCAAGAGTCAGAGAGAGAGAAAGACCTGGGGGTTGATATCACGCCAGACCTGTCCCCTGAAGCTCATATCAAGAGGATAACATCAGCAGCATATGCCAGGTTGGCTAATATAAGAACGGCCTTTAAAAACTTGTGCAAGGAATCTTTCAGAACATTATATACCACATATGTCAGACCAATCCTGGAGTATGCAGCTCCAGCATGGCGTCCATATCTCGCCAAACATGACTAAATTGGAGAAGATTCAGAGGTTTGCCACCAGACTAGTAACCGAACTGAGGGGCATGAGCTATGAGGAGAGACTACGGGAATTAAACCTCACGTCACTGGAAGACAGAAGAGTTTGTGGAGACATGATTACCACATAAAAGATTCTCAGAGGAGTTGATAGGGTAGATAAACACCGTTTATTTAACACAAGGGGCACGCACACTCGGGGACATAGATGGAAATTGAGTACCCAAATGAGCCAGAGACATTAGAAAGAACTTTTTTCAGTGTCAGAGTAGTTAGTAAATGGAATGCATTAGGCAGTGATGTGGTGGAGGCTGACTCCATACACAGTTTCAAATGCAGATGATAGAGCCCAATAGGCTCAGGAACCTGTACACCTGTTGATTGACAGTTGAGAGGCGGGACCAAAGAGCCAAAGCTCAACCTCCGCAAGCACAACTAGGTGAGTTCACACATGGGGCCTCGTGGCTGAGTGAACAGCGTCCGGGGGTCGTAGTCCTAAGGGCCCGAGTTTGATTTCCGGCCAAGGCAGAAACAAATGAGCAGTTTCTTTCACCCTGATGCATCTGTTCACCTAGCATTAAATCGGTATCTGGTAGTTAGATAGCTGCTACGGGCTGCTTCCTGTGTGTGTGTGTGTGTGTGTGTGTGTGTGTGTGTGTGTGTGTGTGTGTGTGTGTGTGTGTGTGTGTGTGTGTGTGTGTGTTAGAGATGAAAATATGTTGTAGATATAACAGAGGAAAGCTAGACAGGTTAGAGAGGCGGGGTCCAAGAACTAATAGCTCGACTCTGCAGATACAAATAGTAAATACACGCACACACGATGACGGTAAACTACCTCGCTATAACGACTGAAGAAAAAGACCGGCGGACACAACTCCAAAGCTAACTTCAGATCAGAGGCTGATGCTTTATTTATTTATCTATTTATTTATATATATACAAGAAGATACATTGGGTTGAGAGTGAACATAACATTGTTCATACAGTCTTGTAAAGCCACTAACACGCATAGCGTTTCGTGAAGGTTCTTAATCTAACTAATGAACAGTCTCCGTGGGGAAGTGGTAAGACACTCGCCTGGCGTTCCGCGAGCGCTTTGTCATGGGTTCGTATCCTGGCGGGGAGGATTTACTGGGCGTAAATCCTTAACTGTTGCCTCTGTTTAACTCAACAGTAAAATGGGTACTTGATTATTAAACGATTTGGCGGGTCGTATTCCAGGGAACATGGGACTAAGGTCTTGCCTGAAACACTGCGCGTACTGGCGGCTGTACAAGAATGTAAGAACTGAACAAATCCACAAAGGGCCGTGTTGAGGGTTCGAAATTACGCCCGGGATGATCCCAGACGCTGCCTTAGTCCACTAGGCCACGACATGGTCAAAAGAGTTGCAACCGGGAATTCCCTCGAACCCTCATGGATCTGTTCATTTGATCCGTCACGCTATTGTGATTTCTGTGTGTAATGTGAGAATTGTATGACATACTGGACTGGGGGAGTGTGTGGTTGTTGTTGTTGTTGTTCAAGATTCAGCTAGTGGGAACTAAAAGTTCCAAGTAGCACGGGCTATGGTGAGCCCGTGATGGACTTACAGGAGCGGCGCTGAAACTGTGTGTGTGGTAGGGACGGGTAGGAAGTATAGAGATGTAGGGGAGGTGGTGACTGAGTTAGGTGGCAAGGTAGGGCAGAGTGGTGGCCTTCATCACCATGTGGAGTGGGGGTGGAGGTAAAAAAAAGATGAGGTAGCTTCTATGTTCCTCCCTACCTTGCCCTCCCCGCACACGGGGGAGACATCTCCCGCCACGCAGGGTGCAGTAGCACCTCCACAGATCTCCAGTATCAAACACCTGATACTGGTAATGGCTCAAAAGGGCCACCACTTACGGGCTATTCATGCCCGTGCCACTTTTTGGGTGGCTTAATCTTTATCAAGATTAGTCCAAGATTATTAAGATTATCAAGATTGTCAAGAATAGGCAGCGTTTCTGCCGGAAACGCTGCACGTACTAGTGGCTTTACAAGATTGTAATTACCATTTTATGTATCCTCACAATCGCAATGTACCTTCTTGTATATACATAAATCAATCAATCAATCCCCTCCCCATGTGTGGCAGCCTTGACTCTCTCCCCCTCACCCCCGGGGGGAGACACCCTCGTCCCCATGAATTAACTGGTGGTCGGTTTCCTTGTCCCTTACCACCCGCCTCATCATTCACAGAACAACACGCAATATCCCACACAAGGAAAATTCCTGTACGCCACGTTTCCCCGTCTCCCGCAGAAGGCGGAAGAAATAAACCCAAATAATTCCCACCTCAGGTCTAACTGGCGACGGACATTAATTCCTAAGTAGTAGGGTGACGACACGCCTCAGAGTCGCTAGTCCACGCCTCTCACCGCTTTATCCTTAATCCCTTTAATGCGTAACGACACTGAAATTGAGCTGATCCCACATGTCTCCCGAAACAAGCACCCACAGGTGTGAACAAGCACCCACAGGTCTGAACAAGCACCCACAGGTCTGACCAAGCACCCACAGGTCTGACCAGGCACCCACAGGTCTGAACAAGCACCCACAGGTCTGAACAAGCACCCACAGGTCTGAACAAGCACCCACAGGTCTGAACAAGCACCCACAGGTCTGAACAAGCACCCACAGGTCTGAACAAGCACCCACAGGTCTGAACAAGCACCCACAGGTCTGAACAAGCACCCACAGGTCTGAACAAGCACCCACAGGTCTGAACAAGCACCCACAGGTGTGAACAAGCACTCACAGGTCTGAACAAGCACCCACAGGTCTGAACAAGCACCCACAAGTCTGAACAAGCATCAACAGGTCTGAACAAGCACCCACAGGTGTGAACAAGCACCCACAGGTCTGAACAAGCACCCACAGGTGTGAACAAGCACCCACAGGTGTGAACAAGCACCCACAGGTCTGAACAAGCACCCACAGGTCTGAACAAGCACCCACAGGTCCGAACAAGCACCCACAGGTCTGAACAAGCACCCACAGGTCTGAACAAGCATCCACAGGTCTGATCAAGCACCCACAGGTCTGATCAAGCACCCACAGGTCTGAACAAGCACCCACAGGTCTGAACAAGCACCCACAGGTCTGATCAAGCACCCACAGGTGTGAACAAGCACCCACAGGTGTGAACAAGCACCCACAGGTCTGACCAAGCACCCACAGGTCTGAACAAACACCCACAGGTCTGAACAAGCACCCACAGGTCTGAACAAGCACCCACAGGTCTGAACAAGCACCCACAGGTCTGAACAAGCACCCACAGGTCTGAACAAGCACCCACAGGTCTGAACAAGCACCCACAGGTCTGAACAAGCACCCACAGGTCTGAACAAGCACCCACAGGTCTGAACAAGCACCCACAGGTCTGAACAAGCACCCACAGGTGTGAACAAGCACTCACAGGTCTGAACAAGCACCCACAGGTCTGAACAAGCACCCACAAGTCTGAACAAGCACCCACAGGTCTGAACAAGCACCCACAGGTCTGAACAAGCACCCACAGGTCTGATCAAGCACCCACAGGTCTGATCAAGCACCCACAGGTCTGAACAAGCACCCACAGGTCTGAACAAGCACCCACAGGTCTGATCAAGCACCCACAGGTGTGAACAAGCACCCACAGGTGTGAACAAGCACCCACAGGTCTGACCAAGCACCCACAGGTCTGAACAAACACCCACAGGTCTGACCAAGCACCCACAGGTCTGAACAAGCACCCACAGGTCTGAACAAGCACCCACAGGTCTGAACAAGCACCCACAGGTCTGAACAAGCACCCACAGGTCTGAACAAGCACCCACAGGTCTGAACAAGCACCCACAGGTCTGAACAAGCACCCACAGGTGTGAACAAGCACTCACAGGTCTGAACAAGCACCCACAGGTCTGAACAAGCACCCACAAGTCTGAACAAGCATCAACAGGTCTGAACAAGCACCCACAGGTGTGAACAAGCACCCACAGGTGTGAACAAGCACCCACAGGTCTGAACAAGCACCCACAGGTCTGAACAAGCACCCACAGGTCCGAACAAGCACCCACAGGTCTGAACAAGCACCCACAGGTCTGAACAAGCATCCACAGGTCTGATCAAGCACCCACAGGTCTGATCAAGCACCACAGGTCTGAACAAGCACCCACAGGTCTGAACAAGCACCCACAGGTCTGATCAAGCACCCACAGGTGTGAACAAGCACCCACAGGTGTGAACAAGCACCCACAGGTCTGACCAAGCACCCACAGGTCTGAACAAACACCCACAGGTCTGAGCAAGCACCCACAGGTCTGACCAAGCACCCACAGGTCTGACCAAGCACCCACATGTCTGATCAAGCACCCACAGGTCTGACCAAGCACCCACAGGTCTGATCAAGCACCCACAGGTCTGAACAAGCACCCACAGGTCTGAACAAGCACCCACAGGTCTGAACAAGCACCCACAGGTCTTATCAAACACCCACAGGTCTGACCAAGCACCCACAGGTGTGAACAAGCACCCACAGGTGTGAACAAGCACCCACATGTCTGAACAAGCACCCACAGGTGTGAACAAGCACCCACAGGTCTGAGCAAGCACCCACAGGTGTGAACAAGCACCCACAGGTCTGAACAAGCACCCACATGTCTGAATAAGCACCCACATGTCTGAATAAGCACCCACAGGTGTGAACAAGCACCCACAGGTCTTATCAAACACCCACATGTCTGACCAAGCACCCACAGGTCTGAACAAGCACCCACAGGTGTGAACAAGCACCCACATGTCTGAACAAGCACCCACAGGTCTGACCAAGCACCCACAGGTCTGACCAAGCACCCACAGGTCTGACCAAGCACCCACAGGTCTGAACAAACACCCACAGGTCTGACCAATCACCCACAGGTCTGACCAAGCACCCACAGGTCTGACCAAGCACCCACAGGTCTGACCAAGCACCCACAGGTCTGAACAAACACCCACAGGTCTGACCAAGCACCCACAGGTCTGACCAAGCACCCACAGGTCTGAACAAACACCCACAGGTCTGACCAAGCACCCACAGGTCTGAACAAACACCCACAGGCCTGACCAAGCACCCACAGGTCTGAACAAACACCCACAGGTCTGACCAAGCACCCACAGGTCTGACCAAGCACCCACAGGTCTGAACAAGCACCCACAGGTGTGAACAAGCACCCACAGGTCTGACCAAGCACCCACAGGTCTGAACAAGCACCCACAGGTCTGAACAAACACCCACAGGTCTGACCAAGCACCCACAGGTGTGAACAAGCACCCACAGGTGTGAACAAGCACCCACAGGTGTGAACAAGCACCCACAGGTCTGACCAAGCACCCACAGGTCTGAACAAGCACCCACAGGTCTGAACAAACACCCACAGGTCTGACCAAGCACCCACAGGTGTGAACAAGCACCCACAGGTGTGAACAAGCACCCACAGGTCTGACCAAGCACCCACAGGTCTGACCAAGCACCCACAGGTCTGGAATACACCCCCCCCCTGTAACAGGACCTTTATCCCACAATTCTCGGTAACACTAATGAGATGTAGAAGCCGTTGACCAGACCTCACACTAGAAAGCAAAGGGACGACGACGGTTCGGTCCGTCCTGGACCATTCTCAAGTCATGTACAAGCTGTCCAAGATAAGTTACTCCACACCGTTACAACAGTTGTGTCTACAATGTTAACTATGTAATAACTCAAATCTGTTGACGTCTTGGACTAAATGATCTCACACATTTCCTTGCAAGTTTAAGCACATTTCTACTTTGTTCACCAAATTGAATATTATCATATACTTGATAAATTATATGACAAAAATTATTCCAGTAATTCGTTCTTACATAGGATTATTTACACTGTTTCCGTGAATCTTCCGAGCGTTAATGAGACTCTTATCTTCACCATTAGATGAAATTAATCTTCTGTATGTGTGATTAATATCTATTCTACTCAAAATTGTTCTCTTTATTACTGTTAGCACAAGAACAAAATCAGCCCCACAACGAGAACAATATGTATTACTCCCGAAAAAAAATCAGATTTGCCCCAATTAACACACTCGCAAAGCCCACATTCAGTCCCACATCAGAAATTATCAAACATCACTTCCTGTGGAAGACTAACACTTGCAGCAACATGCGATACTCTCCACCACTGATGCCCAATAGTCTCCAACCTTAAATTTCCCAAACACTAATCTTGAATGAGTGAAATTGAAATTGAAATAAGTTTATTGAGGAAAAATTCACACAAAGGGATGAGGTAGCTCAAGCTATTCTCACCCCGTTCAGTGCATCGTGTTAATACATATATAGACACACATCACAAACAATAAACATAATTCTTGAATGAGTAAATGAAAGAAAATAAAATATTTACACAAGGTACCAAGGTCACGACCCCGTTACTGAACAAAGTTCTGATTCTCCTACGGCCTTAATTCTAAATGTCTGTCTACTCCAAGTGTCAGGATTTACCTTCAGGAATTCGACAGGAATCTTTGTCCACTTTGACACATGGGATTACCGCCAGACTCGTCAGGCTTGTGGTAACGGGGTGAAATGAAATTGGGGAAAGGAAAGAGATGAATAATGTAGCAATGAGTGAGGGTGAGAGAGGGAGAGAGGTGGAAAGGAGGTGGGAGGAGTAAGGAGTGGAGTGTTTGAAAGGGAAAATTTGACGAGAGGAGGGAGAGGAGAGAGAGAGAGAGAGAGAGAGAGAGAGAGAGAGAGAGAGAGAGAGAGAGAGAGAGAGAGAGAGAGAGAGAGAGAGAGAGAGAGAGAGAGAGAGAGAGAGAGAGAGTAGGAAGTAGTGGTAGAGGTAGAAGGGTAGTTAGGTAGAAGAAAAAAAGTAGAAGTAGAAAGGGCTGCCACCATCCATTCTAGTTCAGTACATACATGACAAGGAATGGAACTTGTCTGTACTTTAAGCTGTTAACAATGTTAACAGTTATCATATATTATCTGCTGTAAGCCTGTACTCATACTCTTTAAGTCAGTAAACTCAGGAGTGCTACTCACTCTAGTTTACAATATATCAGAAAAAAACAAGATCTAGGGAACACAATTAAAGTCAGATTAAAAAGTAAGTTAATCAAGTTATTAGTTAGTTTAGTTAGTTTAGTTCATTTATTATGCACCCCATACCCATCTTGTGGGTGGTAGTGGAAAGGGTTACAGAGGCACATAATGGGCTCAGGGACTGAACCCCACAATTCATTTAGCTAAGCAAGTTACAATCTTGATGAGCTAGTTACAAAATTCAATATAAGTCGTCACATCAACAATGGGTTCGAGATCGACCTCAATTACAGGTTCTAGATTAAGCAACTGACATATGTGGAAAGCTAGTGTCACAATTTATATGTTATTAAAAAAGTAAATTAATTAATATTTAACATGATAAGTATCATAATTCAAGCAATTTAACTTAATGTTGACTATGTCAGGATTACTATACAATATGAGCCATTACACAAGACCTTGAGGACACAACGGATGTCTGCCTCTGATAATCACACAACACCTCAAGTTTGGGAAACACGAAATAAGTCACCGTCACGGTCAACTCACTAAGGACTGAGCCTAATCTGGATAGAGAGGGGTGGAGGGGGCTGACAGCCAGGCAGAGTCCCCACCCAGCCTGACAGTCTGGACTGGCTGCTGTTCAATCGTCCAGCCTCTGTTCTGTTCTCTGCTGACGCTGCTATGCTCTCGAATGTACAGTTCCCTGGGTATTTATTGCGAATCTGGGAGTTAAACTCCACCCACATGTAAGATAGCCTAAGGCTCTCTGCCAACCATACCTTAACCAGCGGCTTGTTTGATGGAATGACACCACCAACTGTCGGCTATTATCGGCTTAGCAGAAGCAAGGTCACTTCACACGACCTGACCCCTGGACAACTTGTGGTCATTAACACTCTAGAGGTGCGAGTTCTTAATTACAATGTCTAGACAACCTGGCGCCTCTCAAATTCTGTCTTGTCTGACTGACTCATGTACAATGTGACATATTAACTAAACAAAACACCTTTATGATGTTACATTGTTCACATACACACGAATTTACCGCCAGCCTGAGAGCTGAATACTGTCTACTACACTTCCTTGTGTGGTTACCGCCTGAGTCAAGCCCTATCACTATACCGTGCTCAGAAGTAAGACAGGCGTCCCTACTCTTATTCCCGTTATGACGACTTTAAACCTGTCAATCTGCTGTACAAATCACTTTTTTTAAATTTATTTTTACATGCAAGCATGCAAGTATAAATCAATAAATACAATAACATTTACATAAGAAACCAAAATTTAGCAGAACAAAAAAAAAAAAACACCGGCCAGAAGGACCGACAGCACAGTACAAAAAACATCAATAAAACAAATAGCGCAAACAGGCAAACAAAACCCAAAACACAATAACACATAAAACAAGATCATAATACACAGAGAAAGCAGAGGAGAACAAGAAAAAATAATAAATCATAAAACATACAACAATCCAAAAAACAAACAAAACGCCACACATGGCACAATAACAACACAAACAATAAACAAAACAATAAACAAACATGCACAACCACGCACGTAAAGCGGGCAAACAGCATAGCCATAGGGGCACATAATACAACATAATCAAAGAAACAGATAATCATGAAATGGTATAGCCACACACTAATTACAATAAACAGGGACATAGAGAAAACTAAATACGACACCGGCCTGAAGGGCACACAATAAATACCACAGAACATACCAAGTCCAATACATACGAGAAATACTCAGCAAGCACACAAACTATCAAGAGTGCGCATACTTATCCGGCCACTCAGCTGCCGGGAAACGAAGACAATACGCCTCCCAAAGCAACATGATGTCGTCAGAGTGACTATGGGCCGTACGAGGATCGGGCATCAAATTCGGCACACCCTCAACAAAAGCCAGAGCCTGTGGATCCCAGATAGTCGAGGGGCACCACGGAACAGGCAGCACTCTGTCAATAAAGCCAAATTCCAAAGGGTTGGTCTTCTGATCGTACGCCACGCCGGAGGCCAAGATGATCGGGACGGGCTTCCCCCTACAGGCGCGGGCAACGGGCAGCGCACTTGTAACCTTGGCAGCCCCACAGGGCTCCGCAGCAACCACCGGACGGGACACCTGCAGGGGCCCCCCTCGCTGAACATCCTTCTTCAGCAACAACACGAGGTCGCGGCCTGCACCAGCACCCACCTCACCCACGTCCGGAGGAGCCACCACCCCCCACTGCGGAGAACCGCCTGCAGAAGAAACAGGAGGTGACTTATAAACACAAACGCCGGCATCAGCAGGTACATGGACGTCAGCGACCACCGCATCATCTCCCGAAGACCCATCGGCGTCGAAACCCTCCACATCAGCCCAAGCAGTGGAAGAACGCCGGGACCGCTTGGGCACCGGGCGCACATCCTCAGAGCCGGAGGCGGATCCAGAACCACGGGCATTACAAGACATTGCAAACCACCGCTCGCCTCATGACGGCAGCAGCCTCAACCGCAGGGGGAACCGGACCACATACAACAGGAGGCCCCACAGCCACCCCAGCACCCAGCACAGCCGGGACCCGAGGCGAGTACGCAGGCGAGCACGCAGGGCCAGGCGCAGCAACTGAAGACGGGTGAGCAGACGGCGAGGAGGGAGCATCAGGAAGGCCCACGGGAGCAGCAGGGACAGGAGCAGGAGTATCCACCGAGGGCATCGCAACATCCTGCGGAGGGTCGGCGACATTCGGGGGAACTTCCACCACAGGGGGCGCATCAGGCGACACAGGGGGCTTAGCCGCGTCCGGAGAGGCGTCCAGACCCACAGAAACCTCCTCCATATGAAGCGGTGGGAAGTCCTCCTCACTGAAGAGATTCACAGGCGCAGAGGCCGGCTCAGAACAGTCAGCAGCCTGATGGCCCGACAGGCCACAACGATAACACGTCCGAGGCTGGCGGGCGTAAAACACACGAACTGTGTACCCCATCAGCCGCACAGAGGACGGAATATCCTCCCGTAACCTCATGCCCAGGGTACGAATGTTCGTCCGGACACCCTTAAGTGGGCTCGAAGATACCACATTCACCCTCACACTAACGACGGCGCCAAAACGGCCGAAGTACCGCCGGAGCAGACCCTCCGGAAACTCCAACGGAGCCCCATGGACGCTGACGTATGTGAGGGCACCACTCCGATCCGATATGGAAACAGTGCCCGCACCATCCTGTAGAGGCAGAGTCCGCCCCTCGTATCGACGGAGAAATTCGCGATACGCCATTTCTGCAGTGAATTTCAGGATCACCCGACGGGCCGTCACCAGCTCGACACCGTATATATCCATCACAGGGACCTGCAGCTGCTCACACACCCGTGCAATCTCTGGGTACCCAGCCGGGCTGGAAAATTCCAGGCCCACAGACAGAGCCCGCAGTACTGGTGGGAGGGGGACCCCCATCGTAACTCCAAATCACTTTGTACATCCCTGAGTAAATTAAGGTTAAGTCGCACTCTTGGAATATCAAATAGGTATTTGTTTCTGGTGAGGTGCCAATCGTTCTGTTGCAACCTTTTAGGAAGCTTTGACGGTCAGGATTAGCATTAAAGTTCAGAGTTTTAAATATATAAAGTACACATAAGAGGATGTGCAGTGACTTAGTATCAACATATTCAAAGATTTAAGTAAGGACACAGAGTGCTGTCTGGGGGCCAGAGTTTGTTATTATTCTAATAAAAGCTTTGTGTTGAGTAATTAGAGGACATAGATGATTTTGAGTAGTAGAACCCCAAGCACAAATACCATAACTGAGATAAGGATAGATGAGAGAGTAATAGAGCGTCACCAGGGCAGGGCGAGTACATAATATCTGAATCTAGAAAAAATGCCAACAGTTTTTAGAAACATTTTTATCTATATTTTGAATGTGACCCTGGAAATTCAGCTTGTTATCAATGAGAACACCAAGGAATTTACCATTAACTTTGTTACTAATTTGGATTTTGTTAATTCTTAGATTAATGACTTATGGTGTATGAGTGTTGCAAAGACTTCCAGGGAAGTGGCATTCAAGGAAAGTTTTACCGACAGGCAAGGAAGCACTCCAGAGGCCCAGACACACAGGCCGGATGAGTGAAGGATCCGAAAAAGTGGACAGCCACGCACTCAACGACCCCCACAACCAACGCACAACCGTTCAGCCCGACGCTAACACACCCTCGAGAGCGAACGGCAACCAGAGATCAAAACACCGCGGAAATGCACACAAGGAAATCTTCAAAAAGAATCTTGATAGAAGGAAAGAAACAGACAAATCGAATAAACAGCGGGTGAAAGAGAGGACGAGACAGAGTAAACACAGCAGAGAACGAGGGAGAAACAACAGACATAAAGGAGGGAGAAAGTCTGGGAAGCGAGCAAGACAGAAAGAGAAACAGAATAAAGAAGAGACGAGGCACAGAACACAGAAGAACATCAACACAACAAGAGAACAAGACACAGACCAGAGTGGCAAGCGAAGGAGTGAACACCACACAGCCAAGAACACAGCCAAGAACACAGCTAAGAACACAGCCAAGAACACAGCCAAGAACACAACCACACCCACAACGGTCCAGCACAAAAGAAAGAACATAAAACTCAAGAACAGAATAAAGAACACAAAGATCAAATAAAAGAAAAAGAACCCAAGGAAGTAAGCAATGAACACGGTCAAGATACAAATAGTAAAGAAATTCAGAAGAAAATAGCAAAGATAAGAATTAATAAAATCAAACAAGAAAAAAAGAATGACAATCATCGCTTGAATCAAAACAACAAAAACAAAACAATGCTCAAGCAAGCAAGCAACAAAACTCACACAAATAAAGAACAAAGGAACATTCCGAAGAACAAGGAAACCACAGAACACAAACACAAGGATAGAACCAAAGCTAATAACAATGAACAGCCAATAAGAACAAAAGTGTTCGAACAAGCGACAGATCACCGAGGAGTGTTCGAGAATAAACGTCGTCGAGAACAAGAGAACAAGACACGGAACACAATAACAGACAAGAATGGACGTCGCAGATTAGATGGGAGGGTAAAAGTACATAAGAATACGCATCGTAAAGAACAAGAGAAACGGAAGAACAAAGAAATATCTAAGAATGGTCAACGTCAAAATAAAGAACAGGGTAGACAGAAGAAGAACAAAGAAATACCCAAGAATGGAGAACGTCAAAATAAAGAACAGGGTAGACAGAAGAACATAGAAATACCCAAGAATGGAGAACGTCAAAAGAAAGAACAGGGTAGACAGAAGAACAAAGGCATAGCCAAGAATGGAGAAGGTCAAGATAAAGAACAAGCCAAGAAGCAGCACAAGACAGGGGCGAGACCAACCATCCAGAGAGACTTCAAGTCACTCAAGAATAAGCAGCTGCTTCAAGGTAAGGACAATTTTATGTCAAATTTGGTTATCCGTTTCTATTTACTGTGAGTTAGGTTCAGGTTAAGTATTGGAACTGCTTATAGGTTATTGGAACCGAAACTAGTTAGGAAATTTAGTGATACCTTTGATTTGAAACTCATTGAAACTTGAAACACTTGAAACAGGTCCTGCAACCCGTCCTCACACTAGGCTGGTTAAAGCAGCGGCCGTCCTCCACAGACGCATTCATGAGTTTTAACATACTGTGTATTCAAAACTGGTTTGTTTTCATATATAAATTAATATTATTATACATAAAAATTCTATGTATAGTTAGGCGTAGGTTAGGTTAGGTGTTTAGGTTCTGTTAGCGATTATTTATATTTGTAGTACGTGGGTGAAGCATTTACAGCGTTGTGGTTCGAACACCAGTCGTCAGTGAAGCACTTGTTCCGGAAGTGTTCGAACGTCAGCAGTTGTGAGTCGTGTGTAAACCGTTTTTCATTACCATTTATCAT
>WNGS01006636.1:1308993-1319429 GCA_020271785.1 Procambarus virginalis | reverse complement strand
CGATTTAATGCTAGGTGAACAGATGCATCAGGGTGAAAGAAACTGCTCATTTGTTTCTGCCTTGGCCGGAAATCAAACTCGGGCCCTTAGGACTACGACCCCCGACGCTGTTCACTCAGCCACGAGGCCCCATGTGTGAACTCACCTATTGTGCTTGCGGAGGTTGAGCTTTGGCTCTTTGGTCCCGCCTCTCAACTGTCAATCAACAGGTTACAGGTTCCTGAGCCTATTGGGCCTCTATCATATCTGCATTTGAAACTGTGTATGGAGTCAGCCTCCACACATCACTGCCTAATGCATTCCATTTACTAACTACTCTGACACTGAAAAAAGTTCTTTCTAATGTCTCTGGCTCATTTGGGTACTCAATTTCCATCTATGTCCCCGAGTGTGCGTGCCCCTTGTGTTAATAAACGGTGTTTATCTACCCTATCAACTCCTCTGAGAATCTTTTATGTGGTAATCATGTCTCCACAAACTCTTCTGTCTTCCAGTGACGTGAGGTTTAATTCCCGTAGTCTCTCCTCATAGCTCATGCCCCTCAGTTCGGTTACTAGTCTGGTGGCAAACCTCTGAATCTTCTTCTCCAATTTAGTCATGTTTGGCGAGATATGGACGCCATGCTGGAGCTGCATACTCCAGGATTGGTCTGACATATGTGGTATATAATGTTCTGAAAGATTCCTTGCACAAGTTTTAAAGGCCGTTCTTATATTAGCCAACCTGGCATATGCTGCTGATGTTATCCTCTTGATATGAGCTTCAGGGGACAGGTCTGGCGTGATATCAACCCCAGGTCTTTCTCTCTCTCTGACTCTTGAAGTATTTCATCTCCCAAATGATACCTTGTATCTGGTCTCCTGCTTCCTACCCCTATCTTCATTACATTACATCTGCTTGGGTTAAACTCTAACAGCCATTTGTTCGACCATTCCTGCAGCTTGTCCAGGTCTTCTTGAAGCTTCAAGCTCTCCTCCTCTGTCTTAATCCTTCTCATAATTTTGGCGTCGTCAGCAAACATTGTGTGTGTGTGTGTGTGTGTGTGTGTGTGTGGTGTGTGTGTGTGTGGTGTGTGTGTGTGTTGTGTGGTGTGGTGTGTGTGTGTGTGTGTGCAAAAATTAGTTAGTAGTTAGTAACAGTTGATTGATTGGCAGTTGACAGACTGACATCTGCACGGAAGACCACCACTACACCATTTGCAAGGCCAAAATTCAACGCTGTCTAGTCTGCAATGGCGACCAAGTGGCCATCTCCCATCGACAGGACGACATACGGAAACTTGAGGACTTGAGGCGCCCTAGCTGTCTCCTCCAGTACTAACGCCGCTCGCCGAGCACCGTCGCCATTAAACATCCAAGCCGGCATTTTCCAGGGGTTACCAGGAGGAGGAAGAGCTACTGCACAGCATCGCAGACAATGGCGGGCCAGCCCCCAGCCCACCAACCACTCACTGAACCAGCCGTCACCATCACCACCCCATTACAGCCAACCACCGACCCAACATTCGCCACAGCAATACCGGCTCCAACAGCCACAGTGGAGGAAGCACCCCGGAACCGACGACTTCACCTCCGACGACACCTGCTGCAGCCCCGCCCACCATCCCTGCAGCTGCACAGTCTGCCGCCCTGTCTGTCTTAGAACTAACTACTACCGTCGCGCCACAGACCCAGTACACGCCCATTGAATCGTCTACTGTACCTACAGGACCTGCCACGACTCGCCTCCTAGAACCACCGCCTCTGCCTTTGACTCAAGCGATTCGCCAGACGGAGATGTCTCAGCTGGAGCACCATCCCCTCCTCAACGGAAGGGCACCTCCAGTCCTGAATATTTCCTTCTGGACACCACGCCCACGACCGCAACGACAACACAACAATGTCAACAAGAAGCAAGACTACCACGAAGCCCAAGAAGACCAACGACTCGAGCCTGACAGAAAATGCCAGAAGGAAGAAGTAAGAAGAGCTCTGAAGTCAGAAGATCGACGAACGAAGACCCAAGATTGAAGTAACACCAACAACAACAACCACCAACTGCCAGCTGCTAGTAACCGAGCCCCCCTGCGCCCAGGGATGCAAATGAACAAAGTGAGCGCCGTGCAGTATCACTGCTAAGTCAAACTGCGGTGGTTGGGCCACCGAAGTTGTGTCCCGCTCTCCGACTTGTACCATTTTCCCTGTCCAAGTTGTCTGCACCCTCACCCCAGCCTTCCATCCCCTGCTTACCCGTTCAACGGTCTTGGATTCGGATTCGGATTGTTTCATTGTGAGTATAGTGTTCCTTGCCTGGCTGGGAAGAGGAGTATACTTACTGATGCAGCAGGTGGCGCCGTCGAGACAGTCATTGTTGTCGGGGAGAGGGGCGGGGCAGACATCCTGGCTCCTCACACACACTCCCCCACCTGCGACACAGCCCTCACCTGTCTGGCCACCCTGTGGGAGGGGAGGCAGTCAGCAGAGCCTCTATACACACACACACACACACACACCACACACACACACACACACACCACACACACACACACACACACCCACAACACACACACAACACACACTGCCGCTTATAAATACATGGATGGCGAAATACTAAAGAAATTGTTCATGACTTTTGTTAGGCCAAAGCTAGAATATGCAGCGGTTGTGTGGTGCCCATATCTTAAGAAGCACATCAACAAACTGGAAAAGGTGCAAAGACATGCTACTAAGTGGCTCCCAGAACTGAAGGGCAAGAGCTACGAGGAGAGGTTAGAGGCATTAATATGCCAAAACTAGAAGACAGAAGAAAAAGAGGTGATATGATCACTACATACAAAATAGTAACGGGAATCGATAAAATTGATAGGGAAAATTCCTGAGACCTGGAACTTCAAGAACAAGAGGTCATAGATTTAAACTAACTAAATAAAGCTGCCGAAGAAATATAAAAAATTTACTTTCGCAAAAACAAAGTGGTAGACGGTTGGAACAAGTTAAGTGAGGTGGTGGTGGAGGCCAAGACCGTCAGTAGTTTCAAAGTGTTGTACGACAAAGAGTGCTGGGAAGACGGGACACCACGAGCGTAGCTCTCATCCTGTAACTACACTTAGGTAATTACTACCACACACACATGCAATGAGTTGCTCACAAAATTATAAAGAAATGTGTAAGGAGCTCAATGCCAGTTCCAAGGTGTGTTGACTGAGTCAACAGTTGCCAGTACTGGGAGGTGGGCACCTTAGACGGAGACTGACCAATATTGAGATAACGACGGGGGGGGGGGGGATAATGAGACAACTAACATCAACAGATGAAAATCAAGCTATATACGATATTTCAACGTTGATGTTACAAGAGCTTTCTCAGCTATACTTCTACCTCTGGGGCCAGATTCACGAAGCAGTTACGCAAGCACTTACGAACCTGTACATTTCTTCTCAATCTTTAGCGGCTTTGTTTACAATAATTAAACAGTTAATGAGCTCTGAAGCACCAGGAGGATGTTTATAACAATAAAAACATTTGATTGGAAGTGTTTAGCTTGTAAACTGTTTAATAAATATAAATAAATTAACAAAGCCGTCAACGATCGAGGAAAGATGAACACATTTGTAATTAAGTACTTGCGTAACGGCTGGCGACTCGGATACTTTGATATCGTTCGACTTATGCGTTTTTGTTCTCGTATTGGCATCCTTGGTGATATTTAGCGCCCTCTGATTATCCCGCACATTTGATGGTGCTACATAGGCTTCCAGGCTTGGTGCCTTCATTGACAATTACTTACTTGCGTAACGGCTTCGTCAATCTGGCTCCTGGTCTATAATGAGTCAACTGAGAAGGGAGTTTATCCAGCTGTTGGAAGATGGTGAATATCATGCCAGTATATAAGACAGAAGATATGGAAGAAGCAGTAAACTACTGACCAGACAACTGACAAACATCCCCTGCAAGGTACTCGAGAGAATAATAAAGATATGACTAGTACACACCTGGCGAGGATCAGATATGTAAACAAACACCAACAGGGAAGCAAATGGCTGCCCTTCAGGGAAGTCATGCTTAACGAACTTACTGAAGTTCTATGACAAATAACAAAAACATGACAACACAGAAGGCGGTTGGGCAGATGGTGTATTTAGGAGTGACTAGAAGAGCACAGGCGTGAGCAGGAGAGTACCTAACAGAAGAGACAGACAGAAGTCAAAGTAATAGGGGAGAAGTTGGACTGGCGTAGAGTAACAAGCAGAATACCTCAGGCATCGTTACTGAGAATGATTCTCTCTCATGTTTATGTAATGAGAAAGAAGGATCTACTACCACGGAGTACAACCCGTCCCTCGGCTCAAGTCCATTCCATCCAGCGGTCGACCCCACAGATGCAATCATAATTTTTACATGATGTTCATTTAGAACGGGAATTTCTCAAATATAAATTAATATGATAATATATTAGCATATTGTGCACATGTAGGCATAGGTTAGGTTAGGTGTTTAGGTTCTATTGGCGATTATTTGTATTTGTAGTACGTGGGTGAAGCATTTACAGCATTGTGGTTCGAACACCAGTCGTCAGTGAAGCACTTGTTCCGGAAGTGTTCGAACGAAATCAGTTGAGAGTCGTGTGTAAACCGTTTTTCATTTCATAAACACCTGTGGAGTTGGCGGGTGGATGGAATCACTTTTGGGTCTTTGTTTGGAGGACGGGCTGAAGCGGAGGTAGTAGTATCGACCCTTATTCTCACCGAATCATGGTAGTAACCCCCGATCAAACTAAGACTTGCCTGATGCCCAGCGCGGCCAGGGCAGACGGTCTGAAGGGTGAAGATCCAGCCCAAGACCAGCCAGCCGATGGTCTTCATGGCGCCTGTTTCAAAAGTGTTGTCACCTACCAGCGCCGAGCACTGCTGCCAACAGTGTCTGCAGGTGTACTGCCACACGGGAGCCACAGCTGCAGCTCCACACACTACTCATATATCTGTACTGTGATATAATTTGTATCTCCATCATTGTCAGCGCGCTGCGTATAGCCTCGTCTCTGTTATTGTTGGGTACATGTGTATCAGGGTCGTCTGGGACAGGTGTGTGGCGGGCCTACAATGGTCGTCTGGGACAGGTGTGTAGCGGGCCTGCAATGGTCGTCTGGGACAGGTGTGTGGTGGGCCTACAATGGTCGTCTGGGACAGGTGTGTGGCGGGCCTACAATGGTCGTCTGGGACAGGTGTGTGGCGGGCCTACAATGGTCGTCTGGGACAGGTGTGTGTGGCGGGCCTACAATGGTCGTCTGGGACAGGTGTGTGGCGGGCCTACAATGGTCGTCTGGGACTGGTGTGTAGCACGCCTACAATGGTCGTCTGGGACAGGTGTGTAGCACGCCTACAATGGTCGTCTGGGACAGGTGTGTAGCACGCCTACAATGGTCGTCAGGGACAGGTGTGTAGCACGCCTACAATGGTCGTCTGGGACTGGTGTGTGGCGGGCCTACAATGGTCGTCTGGGACTGGTGTGTAGCACGCCTACAATGGTCGTCTGGGACAGGTGTGTAGCACGCCTACAATGGTCGTCAGGGACAGGTGTGTAGCGCGCCTACAACGGTCGTCGGGGACAGGTGTGTAGCGGGCCTACAATGGTCGTCTGGGACAGGTGTGTGGCGGGCCTACAATGGTCGTCTGGGACAGGTGTGTGGCGGGCCTAAAATGGTCGTCTGGGACAGGTGTGTGGCGCCTACAATGGTCGTCAGGGACAGGTGTGTAGCACGCCTACAATGGTCGTCAGGGACAGGTGTGTGGCACGCCTACAATGGTCGTCTGGGACAGATGTGTAGCACGCCTACAATGGTCGTCAGGGACAGGTGTGTAGCACGCCTACAATGGTCGTCAGGGACAGGTGTGTGGCACGCCTACAATGGTCGTCTGGGACAGGTGTGTGGCGGGCCTACAATGGTCGTCAGGGACAGGTGTGTAGCACGCCTACAATGGTCGTCTGGGACAGGTGTGTAGCACGCCTACAATGGTCGTCTGGGGCAGGTGTGTAGCACGCCTACAATAGTCGTCAGGGACAGGTGTGTAGCACGCCTACAATGGTCGTCGGGGACAGGTGTGTGTAGCACGCCTACAATGGTCGTCAGGGACAGGTGTGTGGCGGGCCTACAATGGTCGTCTGGGACAGGTGTGTAGCGGGCCTACAATGGTCGTCTGGGACAGGTGTGTGGCGCGCCTGCAATAGTCGTCTGGGACAGGTGTGTGGCGGGCCTACAATGGTCGTCTGGGACAGGTGTGTAGCGGGCCTACAATGGTCGTCTGGGACAGGTGTGTGGCGGGCCTACAATGGTCGTCTGGGACAGGTGTGTGGCGGGCCTACAATGGTCGTCTGGGACAGGTGTGTGGCGGGCCTACAATGGTCGTCTGGGACAGGTGTGTGGCGGGCCTAAAATGGTCGTCTGGGACAGGTGTGTAGCGGGCCTACAATGGTCGTCTGGGACAGGTGTGTGGCGGGCCTACAATGGTCGTCTGGGACAGGTGTGTGGCGGGCCTACAATGGTCGTCTGGGACAGGTTTGTGGCGGGCCTACAATGGTCGTCTGGGACAGGTGTGTAGCACGCCTACAATGGTCGTCAGGGACAGGTTTGTGGCGGGCCTACAATGGTCGTCTGGGACAGGTGTGTAGCACGCCTACAATGGTCGTCAGGGACAGGTGTGTAGCGGGCCTGTAATGGTCGTCTGGGACAGGTGTGTGGCGGGCCTACAATGGTCGTCTGGGACAGGTGTGTAGCGGGCCTGCAATGGTCGTCTGGGACTGGTGTGTAGCACGCCTACAATGGTCGTCTGGGACAGGTGTGTAGCACGCCTACAATGGTCGTCTGGGACAGGTGTGTAGCACGCCTACAATGGTCGTCAGGGACAGGTGTGTAGCGCGCCTACAACGGTCGTCGGGGACAGGTGTGTAGCGGGCCTACAATGGTCGTCTGGGACAGGTGTGTGGCGGGCCTACAATGGTCGTCTGGGACAGGTGTGTGGCGGGCCTAAAATGGTCGTCTGGGACAGGTGTGTGGCGCCTACAATGGTCGTCAGGGACAGGTGTGTAACACGCCTACAATGGTCGTCAGGGACAGGTGTGTGGCACGCCTACAATGGTCGTCTGGGACAGATGTGTAGCACGCCTACAATGGTCGTCAGGGACAGGTGTGTAGCACGCCTACAGTGGTCGTCAGGGACAGGTGTGTGGCACGCCTACAATGGTCGTCTGGGACAGGTGTGTGGCGGGCCTACAATGGTCGTCAGGGACAGGTGTGTAGCACGCCTACAATGGTCGTCTGGGACAGGTGTGTAGCACGCCTACAATGGTCGTCTGGGGCAGGTGTGTAGCACGCCTACAATGGTCGTCAGGGACAGGTGTGTAGCACGCCTACAATGGTCGTCGGGGACAGGTGTGTGTAGCACGCCTACAATGGTCGTCAGGGACAGGTGTGTGGCGGGCCTACAATGGTCGTCTGGGACAGGTGTGTAGCGGGCCTACAATGGTCGTCTGGGACAGGTGTGTGGCGCGCCTGCAATGGTCGTCTGGGACAGGTGTGTGGCGGGCCTACAATGGTCGTCTGGGACAGGTGTGTAGCGGGCCTACAATGGTCGTCTGGGACAGGTGTGTGGCGGGCCTACAATGGTCGTCTGGGACAGGTGTGTGGCGGGCCTACAATGGTCGTCTGGGACAGGTGTGTGGCGGGCCTACAATGGTCGTCTGGGACAGGTGTGTGGCGGGCCTACAATGGTCGTCTGGGACAGGTGTGTGGCGGGCCTAAAATGGTCGTCTGGGACAGGTGTGTAGCGGGCCTACAATGGTCGTCTGGGACAGGTGTGTGGCGGGCCTACAATGGTCGTCTGGGACAGGTGTGTGGCGGGCCTACAATGGTCGTCTGGGACAGGTGTGTGGCGGGCCTACAATGGTCGTCTGGGACAGGTTTGTGGCGGGCCTACAATGGTCGTCTGGGACAGGTGTGTAGCACGCCTACAATGGTCGTCAGGGACAGGTGTGTGACACGCCTACAATGGTCGTCAGGAACAGGTGTGTAGCACGCCTACAATGGTCGTCTGGGACAGGTGTGTAGCACGCCTACAATGGTCGTCTGGGACAGGCGTGTAGCACGCCTACAATGGTCGTCAGGAGCAGGTGTGTAGCACGCCTACAATGGTCGTCAGGGACAGGTGTGTGACACGCCTACAATGGGACAGGTGTGTGGCGGGCCTACAATGGTCGTCAGGGACAGGTGTGTAACACGCCTACAATGGTCGTCAGGGACAGGTGTGTGGCACGCCTACAATGGTCGTCTGGGACAGATGTGTAGCACGCCTACAATGGTCGTCAGGGACAGGTGTGTAGCACGCCTACAATGGTCGTCAGGGACAGGTGTGTGGCACGCCTACAATGGTCGTCTGGGACAGGTGTGTGGCGGGCCTACAATGGTCGTCAGGGACAGGTGTGTAGCACGCCTACAATGGTCGTCTGGGACAGGTGTGTAGCACGCCTACAATGGTCGTCTGGGGCAGGTGTGTAGCACGCCTACAATGGTCGTCAGGGACAGGTGTGTAGCACGCCTACAATGGTCGTCGGGGACAGGTGTGTGTAGCACGCCTACAATGGTCGTCAGGGACAGGTGTGTGGCGGGCCTACAATGGTCGTCTGGGACAGGTGTGTAGCGGGCCTACAATGGTCGTCTGGGACAGGTGTGTGGCGCGCCTGCAATGGTCGTCTGGGACAGGTGTGTGGCGGGCCTACAATGGTCGTCTGGGACAGGTGTGTAGCGGGCCTACAATGGTCGTCTGGGACAGGTGTGTGGCGGGCCTACAATGGTCGTCTGGGACAGGTGTGTGGCGGGCCTACAATGGTCGTCTGGGACAGGTGTGTGGCGGGCCTACAATGGTCGTCTGGGACAGGTGTGTGGCGGGCCTACAATGGTCGTCTGGGACAGGTGTGTGGCGGGCCTAAAATGGTCGTCTGGGACAGGTGTGTAGCGGGCCTACAATGGTCGTCTGGGACAGGTGTGTGGCGGGCCTACAATGGTCGTCTGGGACAGGTGTGTGGCGGGCCTACAATGGTCGTCTGGGACAGGTGTGTGGCGGGCCTACAATGGTCGTCTGGGACAGGTTTGTGGCGGGCCTACAATGGTCGTCTGGGACAGGTGTGTAGCACGCCTACAATGGTCGTCAGGGACAGGTGTGTGACACGCCTACAATGGTCGTCAGGAACAGGTGTGTAGCACGCCTACAATGGTCGTCTGGGACAGGTGTGTAGCACGCCTACAATGGTCGTCTGGGACAGGCGTGTAGCACGCCTACAATGGTCGTCAGGAGCAGGTGTGTAGCACGCCTACAATGGTCGTCAGGGACAGGTGTGTGACACGCCTACAATGGGACAGGTGTGTGGCGGGCCTACAATGGTCGTCAGGGACAGGTGTGTGGCACGCCTACAATGGTCGTCAGGGACAGGTGTGTAGCACACCTACAATGGTCGTCAGGGACAGGTGTGTAGCACACCTACAACGGTTGCAAGCTCAACAAGCCACAATGCAGAACAGCAAACAGGAGACACTTCCCCACCCACAAGGCTATACTCCAACTAGGTGAGTACAACTAGGTGAGTACTCCCATGGAACCGCCTACCCGACGAACCCGTAAATACAAAGACATCTTGTAAGTTTACTTACAAGAAATATTTACTTACAAGAAACTTGTAAGTAGTCATACTTACAAGAAACAAACACAGTCGGGAGATCAAAATCCTCGGCCAGCATTTGCTAGATAAAAACAATGAAAAATGAATTACAACGAATCAAAAATACAAAATTGTATTTATAAATCATACAACAGTTCTAGAGTAGTGAAAAATAATTGTTCCCACAAAGTTCTTGGACACTGTTCCCACCGCGTCACCTGCGTGTCCAACGGGTACTGTTCTGACACAATAGTCGTCAACGGGTGGTTTTCTGACAGCAGTCGTCAACGGGGGATGTTCTGACTCAGTCATCAACGGGTGATGTTCTGACTCAGTCATCAACGGGTGATGTTCTGACACAACAGTCATCAACGGGTGGTGTTCTGACACAACAGTCGTCAACGGGTGATGTTCTGACAACAGTCGTCAACGGGTGATCTGTTCACTGATGTGTCAGAACCTCACCCGTTGATGACTGATATTCCACTACATTCAACGTATATTCTTCAGGAAAATAATGCAAATGATTATTTATAATCAATTTATTACCAGAAATTTCCACAAATAATGATTCATTTCTTAAAGCATCATTGTCTCAAATGAAGGAGGTTGTTGCTGTTGTTAAAGATTCGCTACCTGGAACAAGAAGTTCCAAGTAGCACGGGCTATGGTGAGCCCGTAGTGGATGATGTTGAAGGAGGTACAGATTTGATAATATTACACCATATTAATGAAACCTAACCGAACGTAAAC